>PVLC010002895.1:32072-50373 GCA_004027655.1 Graphiurus murinus | reverse complement strand
ATATTCTTTATTTTAAAACAGGGTCTCACTAAGTTGCGGAGTGCCTCACTAGGTAGCTGAGGCTGGCCATGAACCCGGATCCTCCGGACTCAGCCTCTCAAATGCAGGGATTACAAGCGTGCACCACCATGCCTGGCTTTCTAAGTTGTCTATGTCAGGTTTGGGGGATCACAGCAGTGAGCATGCTGACCGAAACAGTGCCCTTGCTCCAGAGCAGGGTTTCCTAGTAACTCTTCCCTCTCACTCATCTCCTAGGTGGGAATCCAAAAGCTACCCTCCTCTGAAAGGCCCTCGACTCTGTGCCTCCCAGAATGGCATGGCTGTGGGGAACGAGAGCAGCGTGCCTCGACCTGCGCTATGTTTGGAACAAGAAGGAAATTAATCTACCTTTTAGATTGCTGGTCTGCTTGATCACTGAGATAAACGCTTCCCTGTTGGCTACCACCTCCCACGGCCAGATGCGGAGGACTGTGGGAAGGCTGGGCCCAGAGACTATGGGGCAGCCTTGTCCTGGCCACTTGCCAAGCAGCTTCCAAGCAGGATCTGGAAATCAACACTCCTTTGTTCTGCTTATTTGTAAGTGTTGGGGATCCAACCAAGGGCCTTGGGCTTATGAGGCAAGTGCTTTACCACTGAGCAACATCCCCAACCAGTTAATTATAAGTATATAAGTAAAGACCAATTAAATTGAAGACAGAAAAAAAAATGGAGAAAACCTAATGCTTTACAAAGTTTCATTGTTTCACCTTTATTATCCAGATTTGCAATCTATGTAGACTTCATTGTTGTGCATGGTTTGGGTTAGAGAGTGAAAATAACTTTTTTCCAAATAAACATTCATTAATCCAGCACCACTGATTGATAAGATAATCAGATTGCCAATGTTCTCCAGTGTCACCTTGTCAAAAATCAGGCGACCATATATGTGTGCACAAATCTGTTTCTCAACTCTTTTTGTTGTTGTCGTTCTTGGTTCATCTTTCTGTTTTTGCACCCATGTCACAGTGTCTTGATTACCTCTAGTTTTCTTCTTTTGATTTTTTTTATTGCATCATAATTGCACATGATAGTGAGATTCGTGGTGATACATTTATAAAATATGCGCATGGCATTATTTGGTCAGTTTCTTTCCTCGTGCCTTCCCTTCCCCTCCCCATCCTCTTCCACTACTCCACAGACCTCTCTCCTATTTTAATGAGGTCCTTTTTCTTTCCTTTCTTCTCTCTAGCTTCCACTCTTTGGTTTTCTTAGGCACATGCAGCCATGGTAAAGCTGGGCTCTAACTGCTTTGTCTCGGAGGGGAAAGAAGAGGTTATGTTTCATCTAAGTGAGCCAGCTACCTCACTCCTTCAAACTCTACCCAAATCTATGAGTCACTGCTTCATCACTGCCAAGTCCCTTGGGGTGTTGGAGCTGGGATGCCCTCAGGTCCTGATGGAATCTTGATGGGAAACGTAGGAGATTGGACCACAGGTAGAGAAGCAGCCTGTTCTGGGTCTCTACCTCTGGGCCCAGCCCACCTGCACGCCTCAAGACGGTGGAGACCTGTTTACCAGGTCTATTTTTAAAGTCCTCTGGGGAAGTGGTTTTTGAGCACCCTGTAGGATGGGCTGTGAACAGAAGCTGTTTGATTTGTTCTGGGCTGGAAACAAAGGGGCAGCTGGACCTGTTCCTGCTGCCCCCGTGGCATTCACCAGCACCTCAAACTACAATTACCTTTGCCAGTTGGACTGGTTGAGGAAACGGATGGCTTCCCCTGTAGCTGGGATGACTGCCAGGCCGGGTTTCTTGGGACTGTCCCTGGATATCTTGGTCTGACTTCTAATGCACTTAATTTGTTATGCAGTCACAGTCCAATTAAAATAAAAGCATCCAAGGAAAAGAATCGAAGGAAAAGACAGGAGTACATGCGGAGGATGCAAGGCAAGTAAGCATTCATGTTCTGGGCGTGCCTTACTCTAAAAGATGCCCACGCAAAATCTCAATTTATAACACTTGAATTGTTTGGGATAGAGGCAAGATACTCATTGCAGAATGAAGTCTTTCTTTTTACCCAAAACAAAACAAAACAAAACAAAAATCCATCCGATGTTTCCTTTTGGTCTCTTCTCTAGTGGTTTTTAAAATATGACTAAATTGTCAGAAACCTGATTTACATACAACTTTTTGGGACCCCTGTGTGGTGTAATGCAGGCTATTCTTGGATCCTGAAACTAGCTGCCTAAGCTTGGAAAACACCAAATGCTTCTGTAATTCAAGATAATAATAAGGGCTCGTTTTGCATGAAAGAACATGAAACATAAACACCAGCTCATCAAAGGACTTCAAATGTCTTAAAAAAGGAAAGAAAACAATGCAGCCCAGGAGCGAAACATGATAACAAACCAGAGCTCATAGGAGTCGCCGGTCATCAGGTAGTCTCCACACGCCGGTGACGACTGTCCTCTTGCTTCCTTCCTCTTTCACAATGCAACAAGTTGGAGAGACGGGCGCTGGCCAAGATGTCAATGACAGATTGTGGCCAACTCCTCTGAAACCTCTGGGAGCAGCACCTGTGTTCTTGCGGATTGACAGAACCATCAGTAAAGGGAATGTGCTCCAACTAGAACTTCAGAAGGCAGAGGAGGTATCGGGAGGGTGGTGGGGTAGGAGGAATGCAGCAAAGGAGCCCTGCAGTCACAGTGAGGAGGGGCCACCGACGTGAGCCGCACCCAAGGCCACGCCGGGTGTTTGGGGTAGACCAGTTGTTCAGGAGAAACCATTGCTCAATGTCAAGGATCCTCTTAACCTCTTTTGCTCAACTACTGTGTGTGTGTGTGTGTGTGTGTGTGTGTGTGTGTGTGTGTATTACTGGGGATTGAACCCAGAGGCATTCTACCTCTAAGCCACACCCCCAGCCTTAAATTATTTTTATTTTAAAACAAGGTCTTGCTAGGTTGATTAGAGTCTCACTACTTACTGAGGCTGGCCTTGAACCTGTGATCCCCCTGTCTCAGCCTCCCAAGCACTGGAATTATAGGCATGTCCATCAAGCTCGGCTTCCTTCCACTATTTAACCAGGGGCCAAGAGTGATCTCGGCTCTGCTGGCTCTTCTGATCCAGCCTCGGTAGTGCTCTAGGTTGGGGGACAGGGACTCTGACTCCCGGAAGAGAAGGCCTCCCCTCCAAAGCAGATCCACACACAGGATTGAAGAACTATCTGGGAGTAGGAAATGGCTTTTGCAGAAGTTAGGCCCCACATGTGTCCCTTGTCCTTGTCTCCCTGGAAGAAATGCAGGTATTCTGGGCTTGTGCCATTCAAACACACAGGAAGCCTTTCTCACCAGTGACCTCATCTTTGTCATCACCCAGAAAACCAGTTCCACCTGCCCGCCAGCCACAGCCTGCTGGAGCTGGGCTCGGATGGCAGGCCTGGCGACTGCCTCGGTGAGCCAAATTCCTAGGTAGCAATGCCTCTCTTTGCAGCTGCACCAAAGGTTCAGAGGTATTTCCTGTTGGGTGGAGAAAGAGAGAGGAAAGGACAAGACCTTCTGTGTTCTTCCAGAAATAGACAGGCTGGGACTCCCATTGTGGGAACAGTCTCTTCTTCAGCGTCCTCCTCCAGCATTGCTCATAAAGTTGTTCATAAACTCGTGAGTCTCCCTGGCCAGCATCTGGAGCCTGAAGCACACCATAGGGCTGGCTCTCCTTAAGGCAAAGGGGTCAGTCATTTGTCATCAAGAAGTCCTTGCTTGCGGGGAGGGTACATAGCTTCCTGGCTAAAGGGGCAGCTAAGAGCTCTCAGCAGCCAGCGCAGCCTGTTCAAAGAGATCTGGAGAAACCAGCCTCGTCCATCACAACGTGGTAGTGAATTGGAATTTACTTCTGGTCCTTCTGTTGGTTGGTGTTTTGTGATGTGTTGTTTTGTTTTGTTTTGTGGTACTGGGGACTGAACACAGGAGCATTCTACCTCTGAGCTACACCCCCAGCCTTATTTTATTCTTTATTTTGAAACAGTGTCTTGCTAAGTCGCAGAGGGCCTCCCTAAATTACTGAGGCTAGCCACAAACCTGCCATCCTCCTGTTTCAGCTTCCCAAGTGTTAGGATTACAGGCGCATGGGCCACAGTTACTTTTATTACAGTTACTTTTATTTTTTCACACTGTTATCTGCATGGGCGTTTCTTCTTTACTGGTTTCCTTTGTTGTTTTTGCGTGTCTTCTCTGTTGTCCAAACCTCTGTTTTTCTGTCTTAGAGAACAGGTTGGATTCTCCTTGACGCACTTCACTCCTTATTGGATCGCTCTTAGGTCTCCCACTCTGAGCAAGAGCTTGGGGACAGAGATTTTGCAGTTTAATTCTCTCTTCTGTACCTGGAGATCTGGCAGGGAGGGCCGGGGAGAGTTTCTGCTGAGGGTTTGCAGAGCCTCTGCTGGGAGAGCTGCAGCCGGGATCTCTTTGGAGATTTTGGGCGACACCTTGTTCCAGATTTTCCCCTGCTTCACTAAGTACGTGCTCGCTATAGTAGGAATCCCTCAAGTCTTCCAGTGGTCCCTCTGAATTTTGTGGAGCTCTGTAAAAGGGCTAAAATTCTGGGAGTTGGCAATAAGGAGTTTCATCCTCATGGGATTTCCTGTCAATGTTGTCAGGGCTGCCTCATTCTTTCCAAACTAGAGGGTTGGTGAGAGTTCTCAGGATTTTATTGACTTAAACTTCCTTTACATAGCCCTGATTTCAGAAGGGTTCTGGTAGTGGAGTTAGAATCCTGCCAGGATCCCGTTTCTTTCCTCAGTGACTATTTTTCACCGGTGATAGCATAGGGTTGTACTCCTTTCCATGTTTTGGGTTTGGGGGTTTTTTGTTGTTGTTTTTTGTTTGGTTCAATTTTGGTACTGGGAATTGAATCCAGGAGTGTTGTATCTCTAAGCTACACCTCCAGCCCTTTTTATTTTTTTTTATTTTCAGAATCTCACTAGGTTGTCAAGAGTCTCACTAAGTCGTAGAGGCTGACCTCGAGTTTGCAATCCTCCTGTCTCAGCCTCCCAAGTACTAGGATTACAGGTGTACACTACCATGCCCAGCTCCTTTCCATGTTTGAGCTCTGGCAGTGAAGTGTTTTGTTTTGTTTTGTTTTGTTTTTTGCAGGTCATGACCAGGTTTTGTTGATTTAATTCGATGTTAGGAGCGGAGGGCTTATGGTTTGGCTTTATTTACTCCTGAGAAGATGCAGGCCCGTGAAGCAGAAGCCCCTGTTTCACCGGTGGGGTGTGGGCAGCACCCCCTGGCGGCGGTGGCGTTGCGTCACGGTTCTGAAAGAACGGCCCAGTGTCCTCCGCCCAAGCGCTCAGCCAGCCTTGCCTCCCCACCTGGAGAGGGACTCCAGCTCAGCCTCAACCAGAGCCAGAGGAAACACGCGCATGCTTTGAGCTGAGCCGACATCTGAGAGAAAGCAGTCTTTTGATGTCTTGTAGAGGACTCCACCCTCGACACTGGACTCTGAGCATGCGCAGTCCACAGCCAGGACTTTGCTGACCAGCCCACAGCAGGGCCTTTAAAGGACCCACTTCCCAATTCCTCTGACAGTCTTTATTTTCTTTCCAGTGCTGGGGGTTGAACCCAGGATCTCACATGTGCTAGGCAAGCACTCTGACACTGAGTTATATCCCCAGCCTTTATTTTGAAACAGTCTCTCTCTAAATTGCCCAGGCTGGCCTTGGACTTGTGTCTCCTGCCTCAGCCTCCTGAGTACCTGGGATTAGAGCTGTTCACCACCACACTTGGCTACTGCCATTGCCTCCTTCACAAGCTCAAGAGTGTGTCTCTTCAAAGAAGATCTTTACCCAAGGTGCTAATTACCATTTTGGTACTTGGGGCTGGAGATATGAAAAGGGTCCCAAATCCATGGCAGGCCATGTCTAGCATGGTCAGGAGAGAGTGGCCCCTCTGCAAGCAAGACCCTAAGACCCCTTCCAGGACCCTGATGTCCAAGGTCGTTGGCACAGGTCAGGGTTCCTCTAGCCAGAGAGGGAGAGGCAGTTTTTCCAGTAGATCCCAGCTGACACCTTTGTACAATCTTTTAAAATCATTATTTCAGAATTCTGCTCCTCTAAGATGCAGCAGAGCGCAGCCTGTTCCTGTTCTGATCCAGGCTGCGCGCCTTCCCAGGAGGGCTGCCGGTTTCCTAGATGCCCCTGGGTCAGTTCCAGCCCGCAGGCACCAGGCTCCCTGGCTCCCCCGCTTGGAACATCATCACAGATTCCCAGTGGGCGACCGGAGCAGGAGCAGGAGCAGCCAAGGATTTGCCAAACAGAGCCAAGTGCTGCCATACCCTTGGAGCAGGAGAGGAGGCTGGAAGTAGAGGCGCCACTCCTTGGCAACCCTGCCGTGTCCGCCAGAGCTGGGAGGGATCTTCACCTGACTCCTGGCCGCAGATGCTGCAGTAGCAAGCAGCGGCTCCTCTACCTGCCGGCACCAGGAAGCCATCTGGCTCTGCACCTGTGGTGTGTAGGGGGCGGAGTGGGGGACTTTGCAGGGAGGGACTCTGGGGTGGGGGTGAGCTGCACACCCCAATAGGGGAGGCCATCACTGTATTTCACCAACCTCTCTCTGATTTAAATAATAGCTGGCCGGGATGGTACACACCTTTAATCCCAGTACTTGGGAGGTTGAGACAGCAAGATCACAGGTTTGAAGCCAACCTCAGCAATTTAGCGAGCCCCTCAGCAACCTAGCCAGACCCTGTTTAAAAATAAAACTATAAGCTGGGCATAGTGGCATACATTTATAATCTTAATATATGGGAAACTGAGACAGGAGGATTGCAGGTTCAAGGCCAACCTCAGCAACTTGGCGAGGCCCTCAGCAACTTAGTGAGATTCTATTTCAAAATTAAAAAAAATAAATAAAATAATAAGGCTGGGGTGTAGCTCAGTGATAGAATGCCCCTGGGTTCAACCCCCAGTATTCCCTCACCCACACACAAAACAACAACAAAAAGAAAAGAAAACTTATATATTCACTGTTCTAATCTCAGAACACAGTAGGCCCACAATAACTATTTGTTGGATGAGTTACTGAATGCATGAAACACAATTGGTGCACCCTGGTGGTTGGGTGGCTCTCAACCCTCGATGCACAGTACAATTGACTGGGAAACTTTTCTATTAACACGTGTCAATTGCACAAATTAATGGATTTTACTGTGACATTTCCATGCATGCATATATCACGCATTGATCATGTCCACTCTCCCTTCTACAGGGAGTTTTTTAAAATATCAGTTTCTAAACTGGACATGGTGACACGTGCCTGTAATCTCAGTGCTTGGGAGGATGAGACAGCATGATCACAGGCTCGAGGCCAGCCCCAGCAACTTAGCAAGACTCTCAGCAATTTAGTGGAACCCTGTTTAAGATATATAAATATATATAAACTAAAAACTGTGTAGGGGTATAACTCAGAGGTAGAATGCCCCTGGATTCAATCCCAAAATAAATAAATACTGATTTCCAGGTCTCCCTCTAAAACAGCAGCACCAAGAAAAATACCTAGTAGTGCACCAGTATCTTTTTTTTTCTTTAAGCATCTTAGGTTATTCTAATGTGCACCTAGGATTAAGAACCAGTGTATTACACAAACACATCCCTCAAGGACAAACATTAATTCTCAGAAACAAAACATTCTAAACCCACAATGAGCAAAAGTGACATTTTCCCTATTGCCCTCCTCCCTTTACAAAATCACCTCTCACGGTGGAGTACAATTTCTACTGTCTTTTTGAGCCAAAAATTTCCTCTCTTCCCTACTCCTGTTTCAATCAGGTGTCTTGTACCCTACTGAAAAGAAAAGATTGCCTAATGGCTACTGGATTAAATATAGCAAGACTGGGACATTCTGCTAAAATCTCAAGAATGCTTTTTTGTATGAGTCAATGGCCACTTTCCATCCAGTCCTCTGTTCACAAGGGGAATTGAGCAGGGAAGAAATTTTATTTTTCAGATTACTTAATCAAATCCTTAAAACACCTATACTAGCCAGGCTTGGTGGCACACACTTGTAATCCCACTACTTGGGAGGCCAAGACAGGAGGATCTACGGCTCACAGCCAGCTTCAGCAACTTAATGAGGCCCTCAGCAACTTAGTAAGACCCTGTTTCAAAATAAAAGAATAAAATAGGGCTGGGAGTGTAGCTCAGAGGTAGAACGCCCCTGGGTTCAATCCCTAGTGATGGAAGGAAGGAAGGAAGGAAGGAAGGAAGGAAGGAAGGAAGGAAGGAAGGAAGGAAGGGGGGGAGGGAGGGAAAGGAGGAAGGAAAGGAAAGAAGGAAGGAAAAAAGGAATGAGGGAGGGAGGAAGAGAGAGAAAAAGAAGAAAAGAAAACCTATAATAAATAGGTACATCAACTTGCTGATGGGGATAAAAAGGCTCAGAGAGGTGAACTGGCCAAGGTCATACAATTAGTGAGTGTTGGGACTGGACATGTGAACTCCCGCTGTGGACAGAGAGCTTGTTATATTTGTTATACTTCAACTACAGGCCTTTGACCTCCAGGGCACCAGGCAACAGATGATTAGGGGATCGGTGCCCAGGAGCCAAAGCCAGTGGGATAAATGCTCCTAGTGGCCAGAAGCAGGGTGGACCACAGGGCTTCATCCCTCGCCTCCTAAAGTCTTGGCTTGCAGACAGATATAAGCTGCAGCCCAGAGAGGACACAGAGCCAAAGCAGTGGAAACAGAATTTCATCTTCAAGTCAAAGTTGAAAGAACAATGGATCATCCAGAAGCCATGTGGACATAAGCAGGGGGCAGAGGGAGATGGTCAAAGGGCTGAAATCTGTCTCTGCAAAACTCAGATGTTGAAGTGCTCAGAATGTGACTCTGTTTGGAGATGGAGCCTTTAGAAAGAAGATGAAGCCAGGCGTGGTGGCATGCACTTGTAACCCTAGTACTTGGGAGGCTGAGGCAGGAGGGGTACAGGTTTGTGATCAGCCTCAGCAACTTAGTGAAACCCTGTTTCAAAATAAAAAATAAAATAGGGCTCGAGGGCTCGGAGTAGAGCTTAGAGGTAGAATGCCCCTGGTTTCAATCCCCACTACCATACATACACACACACACACACACACACACACACACACACACACACACACACAAAGAGGTAATGAAGTTCAAATGAGGTCTGTTAGGATGTGTCCTAATCCACTATGACTAGTGGAATTTTTTGTTTTGTATTTGTTTTTTATTTTTTGTTTTTGTTTTTTCTGTTGTTTTGGTTTTGTTTTTGTGGTACTGGAGATTGAACCCAGAAGTATTCTACTGCTGAGCTACAGCCCCTCTTTATTTTATCTTGAAACAGTGTCTCACAAAGTTGCTTAGGCTGGCCTCCAACTTGCAATCCTCCTGCCTCAGCCTCCTGAGTAGCTGGGATTATAGGCATGCACCACCACGCTTAGCTATGGCTGGTTAGTGTTTTATAAGAAGAGAAACAACCTTGCAAAGATGTGTGAAAAGGTGCCACCTGCAAGTCAAGGATGGAGAACTCAGAAACCAACCCCTCCATCACCTTCATCTCCCTGTCTCCAGGACCTGGAGAAAACAAGGTCCTGTTGCTTCCTCCCATCTGTGCTATTTTGTATGGCAACCAAGCTGACTGATGCTGAGGCCAACATAGTGGCTGAAAGCAAACCAGTAGTGCCTGAGTCTATTTCCACTGCAATGGCTTATATTTAGAATGTTCCCCTAGCCTTCACGGAAACAAGATAGCAACATTGGAAGCAGGGCTTGGTTGCTCAGGAAGGGTCCCGGGGATTATATACAGTTCTCTCCTGCCCTTGCTGGCTCTCCAAGGTAGGAGAGCAGAACCTTGTGTTCTCCATCTCTCTGCTTCCTGCTAACAGCCTCTGAGCTCCGCAGACCCAGCCTCCCATGGACTGAACCTCTAAATCCCCAAACTGTGAGCAAATAAGTCTTCCTTAAGTTGCATGGTCAGTCGTTTTGGATGACAGTAGTGAGAATGTGAACTGAGACGCCCACCAACTGGAAAGGCTCAGGTCCAGGTTGAGTCTAGAGGAAATGGAAAGTTCCAGACTGGTCCCAGCGCTGCTTCCCCTCATCCCAGCAGGAGAGAGCAAGCAATGTCCTCTTCCAAAGACTGTGACCCTGGATGAGGGATTCTGTCCCCTCTCCATCAACTGTAGACATAGTCTGGTGCTACAACGTGCACACACCACGGCACTGATGCAGCCAGCTGATGGGTCCTAGATGACAGTTCCCAGTTCTCAGCTGGCCAGAGACAGTCGCATGCATTGGACACATCCTAGGATAAGGTGTTTTCTTCTAAATGGATGATTGGTGCCGCTCCTGTCCTGGCCCCATGAGCTGTAGGATGTGGCAGCCCAGAAACGGGCCCTGTCATGGGTTCCCCCACGACCATGTTTATTCTGCTTTTATTTGTTGGTCCCTCCCCTGGACTTGACCCAGAGCTAATGGTCCTACCTTCTTGGTTCAAAGATTTTATCATCTGATGTGAGATGGTCCTATTGTCTTTCATTTACCTCCCAGAGCCTCCTCTTTAAGTTATTTTCTTCCTAAGTATCTGATTCCTCCCCTGCATGCTTCCTAGGTTAACATAAGCAAACCACGCCCTGCTAGGGCTTCTGGCTCAGGTTTCCAACTTTGATTTCACTTCCTGTAGCTCCTTAGAGACCCTCATTCTCCCAGGCCACAGGAAGTTCTATGAAGCTCTCAGTAGCATGTAAGTGTGTGTGTGTGTGTGTGTGTGTGTGTGTGTGTGTGTGTGTGTGTTACTGGGGATTTAACTAGGGGCATTCTACCTCTGAGCTATGCCCCCAGCTATTTTCTTATTTTTTTTAAAATTTGAATCAGGGTCTCGCTAGGTTGCTGAGAGTCTCACTATTGCTGAGGCTGTCCTCCTACCTGCAATCCTCCTGTCTCAGCCTCCCAGGTACTGGGATTACAGGCCTGCACCACCGCACCCGGCTAGTACTCAGTATCTTAATCCTTTCTCCCTCCCCAATCTCCCAGCTGGGGTGGCCATACACCTCTTGCTTCAGGTGTGTCCAGAAGGTACATTCCATGCCATTCTTCTCTTCCTTTGTTAAATGATATTTATGTTGATGGATGGCACATCTGCACCTTGATTACATTTCTGTCTCTAACCAGACTGTATGTAGCCCCAAATTGTTAGGGATTTAATGAGAAACTTTTGATTGGCAGTATCTCAGGGGAAAAGACAGGTTGCTATCATCTTGTTATGTTTCTGGCAACAGTTTGCAATTCCCGTTTGCTCTGCTCTCCTCTCTTTTTTCTTTTCTTTTTTTTTTTTTTTTTTTTTTTTTTTTTTTTTTTTTTTTTTTTTTTTTTTTTTTTTTTTTTTTTTTTTTTTTTTTTTTTTTTTTTTTTTTTTTTGCAGTACTGGTGATTGAACTCAGAGGCATTCTACCTCCAAGCTATACCCCCAGGCCTATTTTTTATTCTTTATTTTGAAACTGAGTCTCACTAAGTTGTGGAGTGCCTCACTAGGTAGCTGAGGCTGGCCGTGAACCCGGATCCTCCGGTCTCAGCCTCCCAAATGCTGGGATTACAAGCATGCACCACCATACCCAGCCTTTTTTTTTTTTGTGGTGTTACTGGAGGTTGAACCCAGGGGCATCCTATGCATTCTACCTCTGAGATACACCCCCTGCCCTATTTTACTTTTTTTAATTTTGAAACAGGGTCTCATTAAGTTGTTGAGGGTCTCACTAAGACCTTGCTGAGACTGGCCTTGAACCTGTGATCCTCCTGTCTCAGTCCCCAAGTACTGGGATTACAAACATGTGCCACCACACCCACCTAAAAGTATATTTAGAAAAAGAAGGAGAGAGAGAGAGAGGCAGTGGCTGGTCACTGAGCTCAAAGGCAGCAAAAAGATCCTATGTCCCCAGAGAAACTTTGCATATGTGCCAGGAGGTCTGTTAAGGATGCACATTGCAGTGCTGTTTGTGGTAGCAAAGAGGTGGGAGCAACCTAAGTGTCCACCAGTAGGGAAATGGATAAGTAAACTGCAGCACAGGCATACAACGGAACACTATACCATTACCAAAAGGAACAAACTAGACTGATATGCCACAGCGTGCTTAATGGCAAAAAACTAAAGGCAATGAAAATACAAACAAGATTTGTAACAATATTTTTGTAAAACTTCTGCAAAAATTCACAAAACGAGGGATACTATATACAGATGCTCATCTGTATATACAGAGATACTCTATACAGATGTTCCTCTGATGGCATTACATCCTCATGAACCAACCCACTGTATACTGAAAAAATAAGTCAAAAATGCAGTTAGTATTACCTAACTTAGTGAGCATCCCACTTAGCCTGGCCTACCTTAAACACACTGGGAACACTCAATGTTGGCCTCCGGGAAGGCCAGATCACCTAACACAAAGCCCGCTTTATAATGAAGTGTTGACTATCTCACATAATTTGTGGTTACTGTGCTGAAAACGAAAGGCAGAATGGTTGTATGAGTTCACTTTCTCATTATCATAAAGTCAAAAAATCCTAAGTTGAACCAGCACAAATCGGGGTCCATTTGTATTTACATGTTTTTTCAAAATATGAACATGGATTAAAAGCATAAGAATAGATTGTACAGAGAGGGGGAGAAATGAAATTGGAAGAGAGAAATAAAATGATAGTAGAAAAAGCTAACAGTGAACTCTAAGCTGGGCACTGCTCTGAGATACTTTTGTACATGACATCATTTAATTTTCACTGTGAAGTGGGTACCGTTATAACCCTCTTTTCCAAAGAAGAAAACTAAGGCACAGAGAAGTTGAGAGACTTGCAAAAGGTGGCACAGCAGGAGCTGATGGTGTGAGCTCTGGGAGCCAGGAAGTCTGGCTCCAACCGGTGGCGCTTGTAACCATCACCCCATCCTGGGAGGGAGCGGTTGGTTCAGCAGCACACCCACTTCCCAAGTTTGCAGACGGAGTGGGCAGGTTTTATTGAAGCGAGAAACCATTAGTGGAGCTCTAACCCAGGTTTTCACAACCTGCCTCACAGAGCTCCCTTGCTAACGCTGCGAGTGTGAAGTTCAAAGGCGAAGCTGGCTCTCTCATTTTCAGGAGTGTAGGCAGCCCCGGGGGGCTTGGTGATATAGTTTCTCCTTGCTTCCCTTTAGCACATTTAGTGGCAGCGATGAATTAAGTGTGGTTTTGCCATCAGGTGAGGGCGGAGGGTAAGAATAGCAACCGATATCCATTGTACCCTTTCGAGGAACCAGGCATGGTGCCACATGCCTTTTACAAACATCGCTTCCCTCACACCTTACAGCTGTCCTTCCCTTGCAGAAGAAAGAAAATCTAGCCTCAGAGAGGCCAAGTGACCAGTCCTGGGCGAATCAGCCCGTCAGTGGTGGAGCTGGGCCTCAAACTCCAAAACCTGACCCATCGCCGCCCACCTGCTGGTCTGGGAGGCTCTGCGAGACCACAACAGAGAAGCCAGGCGGGCGAGGAAGGTCACCTGAAGGTCTCAGAGGCAGCCAGGTCCCGACAAGCACATTCAAGTGGGTGTGTGGAGACAGGCCTGTGTAGCCTGTCTGGTGGCAGGGACTGCAGAGAGGCTAGACGCAAGATAATTTTATATCTTTGCGGCACAAGAAGGTTAGCGTGACATTCGTGTTACAGGCCTTTGACAAGCCAAGAGGTGAGTTCACAGTATCATATCCTGATGGGGCTGCCCCCTCTCGCTAATCCCAAATGCTCTAAACACACAGTCCTGGCTGGGTGTGGTGGCACATGCTTGTAATCCCAGTACTTGGGAGGCTGAGACAAAAGAATCGCAGGTTTTCAGCCAGCTTCAGCCATTTAGCAAGGCCCTCCGCAGCTTAGCGAGACCCTGTTTCAAAATAAAAAAATAAAATAGAGCTGGATGTGTCGCTTAGAGGTGGAAAGCCCCTGGGTTCAGTCCCCATATTACAAAAATAAATAAATAAAACAGAGTCCTGGGCTCACCCCCGACCCATTTGATTAGACTGAGGCAGTGTCGCTGGTACCTTCATTTTTAAATGTATTATTACTGTTATTATTATTTTGATATTGGGGATTAAACCCAAGGGCAACCCATCTCTGAGCTATATACCTCAGCCCTTTTTATTTTTTGTTTTGAAACAGGGTCTCACTAAGTTACTGAGGTTGTCCTCGAACCTGTGATCCTCCTGTCTCAGTCTCCAAGTACAAGGATTAGAGGCATGTGCCACTGCACCCGTCTAAGTACCTCCATTTTTAACAAGCCCGCAGGTACACTGTAGGGATACTGAAATTTAAGGTGCCCTGACTGTTAGGAGTTGTGTCCCCCCAAAGTTCATATGCAGAAGACCTCACCTCCAATACCTCCAAATGTGCCCTTATTTGGAGAGAGAGTCTTTGCAGAGGTAACTGAGTTAAAATGAGATCATTAAAGTGGGCCTTGTTCCAAGAGGACCAGTGTCCTTAAAAAAGGAGAAATTTGGACACAGAGACACGAGTGAGGGAAGCCTGTGGGAAGGGACATAGGGAGAGATGACTATTGACAAGCCAAGGTGAGGGTCCTGGGACGCGTCCTTCCCCACAGCCTGCCGACACCTCCACCTGGAGCTCCTGGCCTCCAGAGCGTTGTGTTTCCAAGTGTCTCTGTTTGTGGATCTTTGTTACAGCAGCCAGTGCTGACTGATACAGCGCTGGCCTAGAGAGTGAAGGATCATCACGCTGTGTGTCCGTCACGCTGGGGTGGACGCACTCAGTCATCTGAGTCAAGACTCCAGGATGAGAATAACTTTCCACTTTTCACTGAGCAGGGCAGGAAGTGGCTCATACTCAGCTCTGCCAGTGAAGTAATCCGAGACCAAAAGAAATCTAGCAAGGGTGACATGGTGTCTGTTTTCTGGGGCAGAGAGGGAGAAATGGAACAAAAAGATCTGGCCCAAGGAGCTGAAAAAGATGGGAAAAAGAGACAGAGAGAGATTCAATGTCAATAAAAGAGAGAGAAACCAGGACCCTGGGAGGTAATAGTTTCCTGCATTATTTCTTCCTGACTCTCTGGCTGAGGCTACAGGGGGTCTTCTTTTCTCTACCTGCAGGAGTTTGAAAAATAGGGCTCTTTGTTGGCATTCTCAGTGAGTGCTATTACTTTAGAAAACACATGTTCTTCTACAAGTCTCCTTATGTGAGCAAGCCTCCGCTGGGTTCCCGGAGATTCAAGGCTGCTCTGTATAACTGCTGTCTCTTCCGGGGTATCCCCAGGATGGGGGCGGGGGTGGCAGGAAATTATGTCAGCGGCTTCAGGAGCAGCCCTCTGGCCTCCCCAGTGCCTGAGAGCCCTCTGCCCTCGCTGCAGAGTCCTGGAGGCTTCCTGCCTTGGAAGTCCTGCTTTTGAGAGAAAGAAACAATGGGAATGTGGGATGCTGTCTGTCTTCCCTCCTGATTCAGGGAAGGACCCGTCTCCCCCATAGCACTTAGCAAATAGCAGCTGGTCAATAAATGTATATTGACATGAAGTCCAATAAGCACATCCCTGGGGCACCGTATCAGTCTGTTTTCCGTTACTCTCAAGAACTGCCTGAAGCTGGATAACTTATGAAGAAAAGAGGTTTAGTTTGGTTCTCGGTTCTGGTCCAAGGTTGGGAGCAGCATCTGGTGATAGCCTTCTTGCCAGCAGAGTCCCAGGGTGACACAGGGCTTCACATGGCAAGAGACAGGGAGCATGCTTGGGTGTGTCTTCTGGTCTCTGTTTCTCTTTTTATAAAGTTGCCATTTTTAATCATGGAGGCTCTACCCTGATAACCTTATCTAATCCTAATTACCTCCCAAGGCTGCTCCCTCTAAACACCATAGTTGGAGTTAAGTTTGAGCCTTCTCAATACCTCACAATGGAGATTAAATTTCTACATGTGAAACCTTGGCGGGTGTGGGGGTGGGGCACACTCAAACCATAGCAGGCTGCTTAAGATTTTAGGGTGACAACCACATTTCATTCTTCTATCTCACCCTTCATGGAGCTGAGTTATTATTTTATTATTTATTTAAAATTATTATTTTGTAATTTATTTATTTGTGTGTGTATGTGTGATACCAGGGATTAAACTCAGGGGCATTCTACCTCCAAGCTGCACTCCTAGCCCTTTTTTATTTTTTGTTTTGAAATAGGATCTCACTAGGTTGCTGAGGCTGGCCTTGAACCTGTGATCCTCCCATCTTCAATTTCCAGGTACTGGGATTACAGGCATGTGCTACCGTGCCCAGCTTTTAAATTACTTATAATTAATTATTTACTTAAACTTGCTATATGATTTTTGTTTTATTTATTATTTCTCTTCCAGCCTAGCTCATCATCTTCCCCCTCCCCCATTTACAATTAGTTCCACCTCCCTTCTTTCTGTTTCTTAAGAAATGAAATGAAAGAGCATTCCCAGGAAATCAGAACATGTCAGCTGGAAGGAATCTTAGCAATCTTGTCGTCTACCCCTAATTTTATTGATAACCAAAACAAGTTTGGTCCACTGTTTCCCTGACAATTAATGACAGTGGCAACCACAGCTCCCCCACCCCACCCAGAATCCCCACCAGGGACCCTTTCTCTGACACAAAAGCCCAACTCTTGTCCCGCACTGGGACTGGGAAGGGGGCAGGGGAGGGGCTCCCTGGTCAGATTCGTTTTCCAAGCACGGCAGAGACTGCAGCCCTTTCTGTTTCGGGCTTTTGTGCACAATCTCCCCGACCGAAATGCCTTGCGCCCACACTCCCTTCCCCTAGGAAACAGCCTTTTCTTCTTCAGATCTTAAACATGATTTCCCCCAGAAAAGCCGTTGCGGATTCCCCAGACTTGATTAGGACCTAAGGACGAACGCTCTGTTGACACCGGCTTTCCTCCCTCGTAGCACCTGTAATTGCACAGTTGGTGGGTAGTTCCCTGTCTAACGTCTGTCTGCTGCCAGCTCATAAACTGCATGAAGACAAGGCCGCGTCTGCTGCATGCACCTTACACGGAGGGCAGGAGGCCGACAGGTGCTGGCTTAAGTAGCATATTCGGGGCTCTGAAAAGTTCTACCATAAAGAATTGCCATGTCATGTTTTAATGTGGCATCACCCCGACTTGTTGGACCACAGCACACCTTGCTGGAGAAACAAGGACAGCCTGAAGAACTAGAGACACCATAGCATGAGGACCAACTTTGGGGAATGCCTCACTGGACCATCTGCTGACTGCCACATGAAACCCAAAACGAGCGGAGGGACCCAGTGCTGGTGCTCTGTCCCCCTGGCTTCTGCATTAAAGGTAGAAGCAAGCTCCAGCCTCAGTTCCCTGACCATCAGAAAACACAGCACGTGGCCAGCCTACCTTAATCTTGACTCTCTGGTCATGCAGATGTGCACAGCCTAAGACTCTTTCAAATCAGAAGTGCCTTGAGGAGAAGGGTTGCAGTGCCTCTTGATCTGCCACTCTTCCAAAAAGTGCAGAATTCTTCCGGCTTCCTGTGAACTTGGCATTGACCATGGGATCCTCGAGCCCAGGGCACGGCCTGGCTCTCAATCAACATGGAGGAAAGAGGCAGATATTTTAAGCGATAATGGCTGCAGAGGAAGCCAGGTGCTCGTGAAGGGACAATGTCACGGACACTAGACACAGCCCTGGAAGATTCACTTCTGCACAGGAGCCAGACAGAGCCCACGAGCAGACCTCAGCATTGGACCAACCTGAAGCTCCTGAAACCAGCAGGAATGAGGTAGCGTGGCAGGGGAAGAACCAGGACCAGTACATAACCCCCATGTAACCCCAATACTTGGAAGGCTGAGACAGGAAGATCACGGGTCTGCAGCCAGCCTCAGCAACTTAATGAGGCCCTCTGCAATTTAATGAGAACTTGTTTCAAAATTTAAAAAATAAAAATAGGGCTGGGGGTATAGCTCGGGGGCAGAATGCCCCTGAGTTCAATCCCCAGAACCACAGTAAATAAATAAATTTAATTAAATAAAAAATTTTAAAAAGGGCTGGATTCAATCCCCAGTGCCACAATTAATTAATTAATTTAAAATTTCCTAAAAGGGCAGGAGGATTAGTTGGAAATCCCTGGGTTCGATCCCCCGTACTACTACTTCTGCTGCTGCTATTACTACTACAATGAAGAAAGAAAAATAAGAAGAAGAGGAGGAGGAGGAGGAGGAGGAGGAGGAGGAGGAGGAGGAGGGAGGAGAAGAAATAGAAGAGGAAGAAGACAAAGAGCAAAGAGGAGGAAGAAGAGGAGGGAGAAGAAATAGAAGAAGAAGAAAAAGAAGAAGAAGG
>PVLC010002895.1:0-22046 GCA_004027655.1 Graphiurus murinus | reverse complement strand
TTTCTTAAAATCTAGTTATTAATTGACTTGATCTCCATTTTTATTTAATCACCAATAATCAATTCTATCACCAATCTCATGGACTGTGGAAGTTCAAAGCCTTTCCCAAGATTCCTATGATTCTCGGGTATGGGGTAAGAGAGAAGACACTTATGTGATCATGGTTGTGCCAGGTTGACCCAAATATGAAACTCAGCCCTGTTTTCAATGTATACAAATATATAATTATGCATCCACACCCTCAGAGAGAGACAGAAAGACATATACACCAGCATGAGGCATTTAGATAGGTAGAAAGGTGGAGAAAGGAAAAAAAAAGAGTTTATATATTGACCTTGTAAACCACTTTTAAATTTTTTTTTTCAGTGCTGGGGATTGAATCCTGTGCCTATGCATGCTCAGCAAGCACTCTCCCACTGAGATACATCCTCACCCAATTTTATAACTTTATTTTGAGACACGGTCTCACTACATTACTCAGGCTGGCCTCAAACTTGTGATCCTCCTACCTTAGCTTCCTAAGTTAGCTGGGATGACAAGCGTAAACCCCTTAGACTTTAGTCCACTACATGCCTTTGCATTCTGCCAATCTCCTCAGTTTGCTAAAGTTCAATTTATTCAATATGTGATCAACTTTATTCAAAAAACACTTAATATTTTAAAGGTAAAGGTCTTACAATAGCACCAGAAAGCAACAGTGTGGCAATCAGAGCAGGCCAAAGCGCCTGCATGGTGGTATACATTGTTGTACAGATTCCTATATTAATGTTTTTAATGCTTTGCGTTCAGACCAATAAAATAATCAATTTGTCCTAGGTGACAGAGCTGTCGCAACCCACTTCCAATATAATTTCCCACCATTAAGAATGGAAGGAGAGCCAGGCATGGTGGTGCATGCTTGTAATCCCAGCATTTGGGAGGCTGAGACCAGAGGATCCAGGTTCGTGGCCAGCCTCAGCTACTTAGTGAGGTACTCCGCAACTTAGTGAGACCCTGTTTCAAAATAAAGAATAAAAAATAGGGCTGGGGGTATAGCTCGGAGATAGAATGCCCCTGAGTTCAATCCCCAGTACCGCAAAAAAAAAAAAAAAAAAAAGAATGGAAGGAGTACACCCAATGAAACCCTAGTCAAAACAAATGAAAGAGACTTACCGTCAACACGTGTTATTGAAGGAAGAAAACACTGTAGCTTTTGTTACATGTAAGATGATGAGTCTTCAAAACACCATTTTTTTTTTTTTTTGGAATTGAACCCAGAGGCGGTTTACCTGGAGCTACACCCCCAGCCATTTTGTCTTATTTTGAAACAGAGTCTTGCTAGGTTGCTGAGAATCTCACTAAGTTGTTGAGACTGATCTTGAATCTGTGATCCTACTGTCTCAGCCTCCCAAGTATTGGGATTGCAGGCATGCACCACTACACTTTGCAAAGACACCACTTTTTAAAAAAATAAAAATCAGAGGATCAGAAGTTGAAGTCTCATTGTCTGTTCCAGGACTTTGTCCTCTAAATAGCCGCATCTCCAAGAAGGGATGGGGTGGGGGTGGGGGTCAAAAAGCAGCCCCTCAAGCCGGGCGTGGTGACACACGCTTGTAATCCCAGCATTTGGGAGACTGAGCCAAGAGGGTTCAGGTTCGCGGCCAGCCTCAGCTACCTAGTGAGGCACTCTGCAACTTAGTGAGACCCTGTTTCAAAATAAAGAATAAAAATAGGACTTGGAGTATAGCTCAGAGCTGGAATTCCTGAGTTCAATCCCCAGTACCCCCTCCCAAAAAAAAGCAACCCCTCCCTCCCCGCACCTCCAGCCCTGCTCCAGCTAGAGGCCCAGGATCTCAACTTCTCGCCCCACAGCTGGGACTGCGGGGGCCTGCCCCTCCTTCAGAGAAAGCAGGTGTCGTGCCTTGCCCTCTCTGCCTTTGGATTTGATATTCTCTCTTATTTTGCCCATTAAATTGCCCCTCACATTTCTTTCCTGTCATCCGCAGTTGGCCAATATGACCAGTGAGACAGAATCCATACAAGGTCCCAACATCTTTGCAATCACTTAGAAACGGATCCATCTGCCACAGCTTGTGCAGCTCTGCTTGGTAAGGCCACCCCCATGTGTCTTCAGAGGGAACTACCACTCACGTTCTGGAAATCCTCCTGATCACTTTGAATCAAGGAGCTATACTCATTTTTTTTGTTTGTTTGTTTTCTGCTGACACTGAGCACCAGCTACATGTAGAGCATCCAGGTGGCAAAAATTCCAAAGTAGTTAGGGCATGGACTGCATCCTAGAGAAACTTGCAGTTTCATAGGTAATAGCAGACATGCAGAAAGCAACTCTAAAAAAGAGAAAGGAGAGAGAGAGACAAAGAGACAGACAGACCAGGGACATTCCACCTCTCAGCTGAAGCTCCAGCCCTACTTATTTTTTATTTTGAAACAGGGTCAAAATAACTCACTAAGTTGCTGAAGGCCTCACTCAGTTGCTGAGGCTGACCATGAACTTGCCGTCCTCCTGTCTCAGCCTCCCAAGTACTGCGGTTACAGGCGTGTACCACCACACCCGGATAGGATGTGACATTTAATATGGGCCTTGAAGACAGGCACAACTTAGGGCCATTCGTTCATTCCTGAGATATTTCAAGCAACAGTAAAGTCAAGTCATCAAGGTAGAAAAGTAAAAAACCTATAGAAGGAATAGCAAGGAGTTTTGTGTTTCTGAAGTATGCCTCCATGCAGGATAAGAATGTGAAATGAAATTTTTCTTTTTTTTTTTTTGCGGTATTGGGGATTGAACTCAGGGGCATTCTACCTCCAAGCTACACCCCTAGCCCTATTTTTTATTCTTTATTTTTGAAACCGAGTCTCACTAAGTTGCAGAGTGCCTTACTAGGTAGCCGAGGCTAGCCGCGAACCCGGATCCTCCGGTCTCAGCCTCCTGAATGCTGGGATTACAAGCGTGTGCCACCACGCCCGGCTATGAAATTTGAAAGATATTTGGGGCATTATATATCAAACTAAAGAACTTGTATTTCTCCGGATGATGTAGCAGGAGCTTGAGAAGGGTTTGAGCAGAGAAACGATGCTCGTTTATTCTTTTTATGTATACAACAGTTTCATTCAACAAATATTAGTGTGCCTGTCTGTGCCAGTTGCAACGTGTTCAGTATGAAGCAGCAAGAAAAAGATGTAAGAGCTCTGCCCTCAACTTGCTGTGGAGTCAGGGGGAATGATCAAGAAATAGAGCTACAAACAAATACCTGATTAAAATGGTGATTGAACAGATGAAGAAAAGGATCAGAGTTCCATCAGAGAATAGAGGGGTAGGAGGCTCGTAAGATTAAGGGTTAGAGAAGTCCTCTCTCAGAAAGAGACAGTTTGGGAACTGGGGCCCGGAGGATGCATGGGTGCTGGGCCAGTGAAGACTGAGAACTTTCCATGCTAGTGCAAAGGCTCTGAGACAGGAGGTGTGTGCAGAGCTCGAGAGACTGGAAATTAAACTCATTCAAGCAGAGAACAGAAGGGGGGTTGCCAGGGCCTGGGGTGGGAGATTAGGGAGATGCTGGTCAAAGGGTAAAGAGTTCCAGTTACACAGGAAGAATATAAAGTAAGGAGATTATAGCTAATTACAATGCGCCATATCCTTGCAATTTGCTAGGCTTACAGATCCTAAGTGTCCTGAGAACACAGAGGAAATGGTGATAACTCGCATGACTGCGGTGGTCATTTTGCAACGCACACATCTATCCAAAGTATCGCACTGCACACCTCGAACATATAAAATGTTGAGTTGTCAATTATACCTCAGTAAAGCTGGAAAACAAAGTGGAAAAGGCTTGTGTGAATGAAGAGTAGCTGCAAAGGTGGAGGGTGGCAGGGGGCATACACAGGGAAAGTGGTCTAGCTCCTGCTGCCCTTATAAGCCATAGTGATCAGCCTGAGTTTCTTTGGGGTTTGGGTTGTTGTTGGGTTGCTTTTTATTTTTATTTTTTTGGTATTGGAGACTGAACCCAAGGGCATCCTAACTCTAGGCCACATTCCCCAGCCCTATTTTATTTTTTATTTTGAGACAGTGTCTCAATAAGTCAATAAGTCACTGAAGGTCTTGCTAAGTTGCCGGGGCTGACCATGAAACTGTGATCTTCCTGTCTCAGCGTCCCAAGTACTAGAATTACAGGTGTGTGTGTGCACCACCATGCCCAGCTGGAGCCTGGGTTTTAAGCATCGAGGGAGCAGTTAACAACCTGACCCCACCTACAACGGAGATGCCTCAGTCTGGGAACAGCGTAGAGAATGCACCAGAAGGGACATGGGCCCTGTTACTGAAACCACTACACTGTGAAACCAATGTGTACCGCTCTTCATATCCCTCACCTGAAGTTACTGAGGTTGTTTAGTTTAAGGAATATGAGCAAACTCA
This sequence comes from Graphiurus murinus, assembly GCA_004027655.1. Lineage (NCBI taxonomy): Eukaryota > Metazoa > Chordata > Mammalia > Rodentia > Gliridae > Graphiurus > Graphiurus murinus. The sequence continues at coordinate 17,638 of PVLC010002895.1, read as the reverse complement.
AGTATCTGGCCTAAGTTAAATGGGAACAAAAGGAAGTTAATTTCATCCATACATGACCCCCCGACACCCAGACCAGGAGTTTCTAAATTAATTTGCACCCAACTTGAAGCATGGATCCTTGTAAAGAAACTGAAGTTTGCAAAAGGCAGTTGGGTAAGGATTGTTGGATTATAAATAAAACATAAAATAATAGAACTGGGGCGTTGAAAGGCATCCATAGCTGTACTAAACTATAAAAGTGTGGAATGGGTTCTGGTTTGTGGGTACTTAACCCTCCTGTGGCTTTTAGAGGTTGGGAAACAGACGTGAGGAGGAGGAAGAACCTGGAACAGCAAAGCTAGAGGATCAGCAGGTGCCGGGGGGTCTCCGGCCCTCCTCAACCGTGCCATCTCATGCCTGTCTGAGAAAGGCCTGAAATCAATTTAAAAAAAGAAGAAGTTCAAAACCCACTCCATAAGAAAGTGAAAATCTGCCCTTCACTTTTCTCTCTCTGCACCCTGAGGAGGTCTAAACCTTCCTCCATTCCTCCATCAAACCTGAGATGCCGGGCTGCCTCCGACTGCCTTTTTATTTTGCATCACTTCTGCAATCCTCTGCCAAGGATCTGTGGGTCTTTAAAGGAAATGTGAAAAGGTAGCAAAGGCGCCTCTGTACAGCAAAGACCCATGGCATAAGGAAGGAAGGCAGAAATCAAAGCCAGAAAGAAGCCTCCCAGCAACCTGGGTATCAAGTTGTCAGAGAGTAGGGCCAGGTGGGAAACAGATTAGAAGGGCGCTGAGCAAGAGGGAAGCAAGACAAGCAGCCCCCACAAGACTTAACGAGAGGCAGGGGAGGCTCAGAGAAGCATCCTGAACTTGAAAAGAGTCTTGTACTGCTTAAGGATGGACTAGAGTTTCCAGGAGTTCTATCAGACTTCTGTCTGAATAATGTGAAGGGCGTTCATCTCCATTTCCTTCGTTGGGTGTTTGCAACTTTCGAAACAGGGCTATAAACTCTAAGGCTGAGAGCCTCGCTAAGTTGCTGAGCCTGGCCTCGAACCTGTGATTCTCCTGTCTCAGCCTCCTAAATATTGGGACTACAGATTGGATACCTGGCAGCCTGGGAAATCTTAATCTAGCCTCCGAGCTAGAAGCTATGTTCCTGGGATTATTAGGTAGTTTTCCCAAACCCATTAGACCACCTCTTTGATCTTTCCACCTGTGCAGTGCTGAGCTTTGAAAACTCAGAATTGCCCTCTCAGGTCTCTCTGTGGGATCCTCAGTTCTTTCAGGCAGTGCCTGAGGAGTCTCGGCTTCCTGGACAGGGCTGGAGCCAGAGGATTGAAGAGGAGCGTGTGGGCGATAGTGATCTCTTGAGGTTTCCGATGCCTGCCCTGCACATACCATTCTTCCCAAATAGGAAGCCAAGAATTGAAAGGGGCCTGGCTCAAAGGAACCCAGTGTGACCATCTTAAGGCATTATGCAAGTATTATTCTTTTTGTGTAAATGTCATTCTGGCAAAACTTCTTGCTGGGAAAGGGTACAGGGTCCTGGGGATAGCATCTCTTCCAGGGACAGTAAGACCCCAAGGGTCAAGGCCTTTTATTCCATGTCTCCCACAAATCTCCACACTTGACACTTGGAGAATTTGACACTTGGAGAAAGTTAACTTACCAGACAGGGATGAGGACATTCTGGCCCGGTTTAAGCTTTCCACCACAGAAAGTGTCTGTTCCCAGCCAGCCACCGAGATGTTGGAAAGGGCCCCCTTTCCGTCTTGGGTGTATTTGAAAAGCCTAGCCTGTAAAATGTGGATCCTAAGAGTCTCTAAAAACAAAAAGCATTCAGTCGCCCTGTGTGAGCCGGCTACACCTCACCTCAGCTGAGGTCCGGGATCGCCTGCGCCGCCCCCCGAGGACCTAGGGGCGTTGCCTTTGGGTGGCGCAGGCGAAGCAGTTGGTAACCTCCCTCACGCCACAAGGCACCTGACTTTTCCACTGGTTTTCCACATTGATTTTTCCAAGCCAGGCATCCAGCACATTCCTGGGGTTGGTACAAAAAGAAACAGGCCGACCCAGTCCTCCCCTCCCTTAAACTCTTTCACAACCTTGCTAATCCAAACAGCAGAGGCAGCCTACTTTTGGATTAGTGTGGTTCAACCCGGGGACTCAGCCTGGAGGGAGCCGGCGGGGATCCCGAGCTCGGGTGGGGTTGAGGGAGTCCTAGGGTCCGGGTGTCCCGGGATCAGGAAGGGGGCGGAGCGTCCGGGGCGGGGCGGGGCGGGGCGGGGCGGGGCGGGGCCCAGCGAGGGAGGGGAACAGCGCCAGAGGCCTGGGCCTGACCTGGTGACTCGGTGCGGGTCTCACCACCGGACCCGGTCGCAGCTGCAGCCGTGAGGCTCGGCTTGCATCTGTGCCCTCCGAGCGCCCTTCGCCTGCGGCCGGTGGGCCTCGGGCTGTCATGGCCACTGTCGTGGGCCTGCGCACTTTCTCGGCGAAGGGGCCCAGCTGGCTCTGGCGCAGCCGGTGGACCCTGCTCCCCGCTGGCTTCTGCAGCCGGGGGCCCGAGTCGGAACCGCGGCTCACCCGCGTGCGGCAGCAGGATGGCATCAGGTCAGCCCACCGGCCCTGCAGGGGGCCTCCCGGGGAGGCTAGGCCAGGACTCGGGAGAGCTGAGCCCTGGAGGCCCAGTGCAACCTGCCCAGTCCACTGAGCGCGTGGGGGGTGGTCTGGGCTGTCCTAACCGCCACTGACCCCGCGATCGTCCCTTTCCACCGAATCTGGCCCATCAATCTCCTGGGCAATGAATCCCTGCATACTGAGTTTACACGTGTCCCTTGTCCAGGCCTGGTAGCAAGCCACACGCAGGAGGACTGTAAGCAGAACTGCCTGGGACGGCCCCACACTCCTCGTGAATATTGGACTTTCGGGCCAGTGTGGGCAGCTCTGCAGGTGTGCCCACCCGGGCCGCGGCATTGAGAAAGCCCGGCACAAGAGGGCTCCCAGCCCCTCACACACCTGGACTGGCTCCCAGGGGAGAGGAGGCTTAGCCAAGTTGCTCCCGGGACCTCACCGGAAGTGCCCAGGGGAGGGCAGGCCAAGCAGGATAAAGGACACACGCTGCCCTTTTGTGCAACACGCTTAAAACCCTCGAAGGCCGATTTATGCAGGAACCGGACCATGGAGTAATAAAGGTCCAGGCCCAACCCTAATGTTTGGTACAAAAGCAAGCACGGTTCCCTATTCGGGAGCTGCAGTCAAGCTGCTGAAGGTGTTTTATTCTTCCACCCTGACAAGTATCCCTTCCTAAGACCTGGAAGGCCTTGTTGGAATCTATAGTCCTCAACTCACTCCTAGGTATTCCCCAAAGGGGTGGAGAGCCCGCCCTCACCGCAGCATTTTCTATTTCTTCCCAGCTCCTCTGGTCTACACCCCCTTATACCCCCTCCTTCTTGCTGCCTTGCAAAGGGCTTGGCACCCAGACCTGTAGACTGCCGTCCCCGTTCCTACAGTCGACTGCTCTGGGCCCCATTTGGGCTTAGGGGCAGGGAATTCCAGAATTCCAGGGTCTCCGTATCTGCAGCTGGCTTGGAAGCAGGGTGACTCCAGGCCCTGTGGACCTCTTGCCCAGGAATAGGAAGGGGGAGGGAAGAAGGCTGAGCCAGGCTCTGCTGAAACGCAGGACCCCCCCCCCCACCCCGGGGCCCTTCCTGCCCATTGCTAAGGAAGGTCCTGCCTCTGTAAATCCCATTACTTCTGAGGTCTGATTCTGGCAAGGCAGCCAGGTGGCAAAAGGTGGCTGACTGGGTTCTCCCAAATTAGACATGAATTAGGCCGTCTCTCCTAATGCTAAGAATCGGGTATGAGGAAGGAAACGAGTACTGTGTTAGGCACCAAGCAGGTGGGCCCAAGAGCCTCGGTCACTCTTCAGTGGTCCCTTTTCAAAGCTGTGTGTCGTAGTAATGATGCTGGCACGCAGTGAGGGCCAGCTATGAACTAGGCGCCGCACTCGTTACCCCTCATTCTTACAGAGGCCTGCAAGGGAGATAGGTAACACTGCAACCACTTTGCAGCGAGGAGACACATTCAGAGAGCCGACAGCTTGTTCAAGGTCACACGGCCAGGAGGTAGGACCGCCAGGAGTCAGAGCGAGGTCCCAGGTTGTCTGTACTCTGCTGCACCATCTCCGTCTTCTCACCTCTCGGGTCTAAAAGAGACAGCACCTAACTGGGTGTGCAGTCAGTCCACTGGGATTGGTGGGATTGGCTGGGAAAACCATCCCTGCAAGTTTTTGTCATTATTCCAATCCTCAGCTCTTTATTGAGCGTCTCCTGCGTGTGGACATGACCGTCCCTCGCTTCCCAGACATTCTTGTGGTTTACGATGATGATCTTCAGACAGGTCATCGCTGCATTTATAGGGACCCGCTCTTGCCTCTGCACTTAGGTCCCACACCCTGGTGGTGACCTCATTCTGGAGGAGACTTCCTCCACAGCTGGCAGCATTGGTGGAGCCCTCTGAATGAAGACAGCCACTGGGGGAGCTGAGGCCTTTGAGATTGTTAGGAGGTATGATCAACAGGGTTTAGCCAGTAGAATAGGAAGGGATTGAAATCTGGAATGACCTTCAGGTTCTTGCTTGAGCAATAGAGCAGCCGAGTGAGATGAGGGGGAGAGGAGAGAGGCTAGTCTGGAGTGAGAGGGAGACGCCCCCGCAGGCCTAGGCCAAGCCGTCTTGCCGAGCTCACAGAAGGAGAGACCCAGATGACCAATGGCTTTGGTTCTGGCAATCAGGAGATGTCCCGGGGAGAGGTAGGAGCAGAAGCCTGTACACGGGGTTGAAAGGTGAACTCCATCATTTAGAACACGAGGACAGTGTGCAAAATCTGCGCACCAAAGGACTAATGCGACCCACGTAAGAACAGATACTGCCACATAGCAAGGACATTCAGGCTGGGATCTTTTTACATTTTGTTGCCCAAGGCCTTAGAATTCAATTAATATAAGCACATGTCACCTAGGAGATGGCAGCTTTCTGTAGTTGCAACATCAAGCACACGCTGGTTTTTCTGCTACAAGGTTATAAGCAGTAACGCCACCACCGTCACTCCCCCAAAGAGAGGCCTCCAGGTCTATCGGCACATCCGCTGCAAGTAAGTCTTGGACTTATGAGCAAGCGTGGTTTTGAGAAATGAGACAGTATCATGGAAAACTGCAGCCATGTTGAAATGGTCTACTAAAGAAAACAGACCCTGCATTGAAATAGATTCAGTCATCAAAGTTGGCATGGAATGCTATTTATGGAGAAGCCGAGTTGACTCTATAGCAATAGGTACATCGGAGTTAAAAAAAGAATGAGAAAGGCAGAAAGCACGTGTAGGTGGAAACCGGTAGGAAATATACAGTATATAACAACAATCTGGTGTCTGGTTCTTTGCCCATTTCTTTTTTATTATTTATTCATTTATTTATTTATTTATTTATTTATTTATTTATTTATGTATTGAGGATTGAACCTAGGGAGTGTTCTACCTCCAAGCTACACCCCCGGCCCTTTTTATTTTTTATTTTGCAACAGGGTCTCACTAAATTGCTGAGGCTGGCCATGAACCTGCGATCCTCCTGTCTCAACTTCCCAAGTACTGGGATTACAGGTGTGCACCACCATGCCCGGCTTACGCATTTCTTATAACATCAAAAAGAAGACATTTCTATGTAAGGCAGTAAGATGAGGACACAGATTGTTTCATTCAGCATGCAGGATACTTTGAAACCGCAAACAGGCCCCTAGAATGCTAGCTATTTGTGAGATAGAATGTCCAGAAGAGCCCGCTTGTATTTTTTTTTTTATCTTTTGTTCTTTATACACCATCTCATTTTCAGACAGCACAAATTATTTTTGCAGAGTGACAAGACACCACCATAAGACAGATTTTTCAAAATACTGGCAGATAAGCATATTGGCAGCGGTACCTTGCTGCCTTTTCTGCGGGGCGGGTAGGAGGAGATTTGGGGGAGTATTTCCAGCCTTGGCTCCTTTCCTAAATTTATTCTGAAGAAGAACGCCAGGAAATAAGTTGAAGGTAGGCACTGTTTGTCACTGTCCTCCGGCTTCTGCTGCTGTCACACAAAACTCGCATCCTCAGGGGCGGAGATGATTTGGGAACTGTTGTGACTCGCCCTTTCTGAGAGGTGGCAGTCATGTTTCTGACAGCAAGTGTGGGGGAAAAAGAGAAAGGAATCAAGGGACAGGGAGGGAAACCAGCCTGCGCTTCACATGGTGTTTGTTCTGTTTTGACTTTGCTGTTACTGCAGAGAGCTGACAGACCTTCTAAATTGGCACTAGGCTATCTATCTATCTATCTATCTATCATCTATCTATCTATCTCGGTTTTAAAAACTCCCAAATCCAAAAGGAATTGCAGGGGTCCTCACTTATTTTGACCCAGGGATTATAAAATGTGCTCCCCAGGAACATCATCTTGAGCAATCCAAAGAAGAGAAACGCGCTGTCACTTGCAATGTTGAAGTCTCTCCAAAATGACATCCTTCATGAAGCTGAAAGCAAAGACCTGAAAGTCATTATAATTTCAGGTATTTGTTTGATGTCTGTCCTTACTGGCCCACAGTGCCCAGAAGAGGTTTCTCAAAATTCTTTGGTTATGTTGGGCATGGTGGTGCATGCCTGTAATCCCAGGACTTGGGAAGCTGAGGCAGAAGGATTGCAGGTTCAAGGACAGCCTGAGGAATGTAAGGAGATTCTCAGTAACCTAGTGAGACCCTGTTTCAAAAACAAAATTAAATTAAAAGGGCTGGGAGTATACCTTAGAGGTAGAATGCTCCCGGGTTCAATACCCAGTACCACACACTCATAAAAGAAAAAAAGAGAGAGAGAGAGAGAAAGAAATCTTTCTTTGGTTAATGGAGGCAACCCCTTGCTTAATTAGGGAATTGTTTTGATGCTTCTTTGATGGACATTGGTTATGTAAAACTCTTGTATAGTTAGACTTGGTCCTAACACTATTAATTATAGAAATTGTAGCCAAGATTACTGTTTGGTGGAATCATGTGTTTTTTCCTTTTTGTTAGACACTAAACATTGCCATACTTTGCTATACTGGTCTTCCCATCAAAATTGTAGAATCATCTGGATGTGATGGGACACACCTGTGATCCTAGCTACTAGGGAGGCTGAGGCCAGAGGATTGCAAATTCAAGGCCCGCCTAGGCAACTTAGTGAGAACCTGTCTCAAAATAAAAAGTAAACCAGCATGGGAGTACATGCTTGTAATCCCCATTCTTTGAAGGCTGAGACAGGAGGATCATAGGTTTGAGACCTTCCTCAGCACCTAAGTGTTACCCTCAGCAACTTAGCAAGATCCTATTTCAAAATAAAAAAGGCTGGGGTGTAGTTCAGAGGTATAACAGTCCTGAGTTCAGCCACTAGTACTAAATGAACAAATACATAATGGTCACATAAACTTCTCCTGTGTAATTGCATATTTTTATTGGTTTCCACCATGAGTTTTAGGATACAGGGGACTCACCATGTAATTTCATCACAGTATTCTGGCTGTAAGTTTTCAAGGAAAATGGAATTATTCTTCTCCAAATTGGACCATGAGCCAGACATAGTGGTGCACACTTGAATCCCAGTACTTAGGAGGCTGAGACAGGAGGATCACAGGTTCGCTGCCAGCCTCAGCTACTTAGTGAGGCTCTCTGCAACTTAGTGAGACCCTGTTTCAAAACAAAGAATAAAAAATAGGGCTGAGGGAATAGCTCAGAGGTAGAATGCCCCTGAGTTCAAACCCTGGTACCACACACAAAAAAAAATGGGCCATGAATTTTACATGTCTGTACTGTAGAAGTGATTGGTGACTGAAGTCATTCAGTAGATAATTAAGTAAAGTGCCCATCTCTGGTTTTTGACATCTTTTTCCTTTTCTTTTCTCAATTGGAAACACACATAGCTGAGGGGCCTGTATTTTCTTCTGGGCATGACTTAAAGGAATTGACAGAAGAGCAAGGCCACAATTATCATGCTGAAGTATTTCAGACCTGTTCTGAGGTAAGTAAGCCAGACAGCAGTCAGTATTACAAGCCTGAGAACGATCCTTGTATAAAATGTCGAGTTAGCCTTCTAGTTTACGGGTAAGATTTTATGTAGGAGGTCTTGAGCTCTGTGGGACTGCAGAAAACTCAGTGGTCATTGGTGAATCCTTCATCCAAGCAATTATTTGGCTGATGCTCTCAAGAAGTAACCATGATTATATATACCAAGGAAAGTAAAATATACAACGGCACTCTGGTTGACATGTATTAGCATTGGGGGGGGGGGTGCCATACAGGTTTTAAGTAAGAGATAAAATGTACATCTATACAGAGGAAGAAGCTAAGATTATGATCATTTAAAAAAGTTTTTAAACTAAAACAACTCTGTTAATGGGAAAGAGAGAACATTTGTAAATAGAAATAATTATAGTGATTTCTTAAAAAAATCTAACAACTTCTATAATCACCACCTGTGAGGAGGGAAATTAATCTCTTTGATTTTCTTTTCTGCCCCTTTCACTATATTAAGGAGAAAAATTGCCAATAGCCACAGAGGAAAAAGAGGTACAAATACCTTTGGATGATTTATAAATGGATTAAATCAATCCCTGGAAAATAAAAATAATAAATTGAATGTAGAATCCAACTTTAAGTAACATGTTCATTTAATGAGTATTTATTGAGCACTGACTTTAAACATAATAGTTGCAAGATACTGAGGAAGACAGAGAGAAATAATGTTTCCTGGCAAACTTAAACTTGGAACTACTGGAAGCAAGGCATATAACACAGTTTCATAACCTGACCCTAAGACTACTTAATTTTTCATTCATCCATTTAGTATATTTTGATTTATGAAAATAATAAGTATTTACTGCAGGAAATTTATAAAATCTAGAAAAACAAAAGAAAGATAAATTACTAATGACATACCATATTAAAACCACCTAGAGAAAACTATAATTAATATTTTGCTATATTTATTTTAATAATTTTCCCTATGTACCTATTAATTTGAATAATCATATACAGGTATGAGTAGAGTAATAATTGTGTATTGCAATATCATTGTAGAATTGAAGGCTTACCATGTGTCAGGTGATATTTCAAGTACTCTAGACATGGTAATTGATATAACTGTCATGTTCTGTATTATACTGATTTTATAGATGTGAAAATTGAAGGGTTAGGTTGACTTGGCCAGGGTTAGGCAGTAAGTCACAGAATGGACATCAAGCCCCAGTAGCCTACCTCCAGACTCTACAGAAGCCCTGGGCCACTGTGCTGGTATTTCCTCTGGAAAAATTTCTTCTCACTGAGAAAGCTGTGTTCTAGCAAATGGATATAGTTTCATTTACATAGCACTGTATCAGTCACCTTCATATTACTGTAATGAAATACCTTAGGCAGTTAACTCACAAAGAAAAAAAGGTTTATTTAGCTCATGGTTCTGGAGATTCAAGTCCAAGACTGGGGGGCCCAATTGCTTTGAGCCTTTGGTGAGGGGGGTGGGAGGGAGTATGTGTCAGAACTGATCTCATCATGAGCCAGGAAGCAGAGAGAGGACAGTCCAGAGATGTTGGAGACTGCTGCCAGTGTAACACGGCAGACAGTTTTACAGTAAGTAGAAGGATTACACTCAAATAACTAGAAAAAGTATACTACAGGAGCTGGGGATGTAGCTCAGTGGTAGATAACATGCTTAGTACACTGATGCCCTGCGTTCAATCATAAGCACCAAAAAAATTTTTCTTTTTACATTTCATGGTGAATGCATAAACCAGTAACAGAGTTGTTTATTATTGTACTGTAATTATTGTACTGTCGAGTATTACGTAGTGTATATAATTGTGTGTATTCCTACGACGGGCAGTGCAGTAGGTATGTTTACACCAGCATTATCACACGAGACTTATGTGTTACACTATTATGTTAGAACAACTACAAGGTCACTAGAAAATCGGGGCTTCTCGGCTCTGTTATAATCTTCTGGGACCAGCATCCTACATGCAGTAGGATAATCTACAGAACCAAACACCCTTATGGAGTGCCTGGCTGTATAGGTGGCTAGTTTAGAAAAAAAAAAGCTAACAGATTGTAAATGTTTATGAATATAAAAGATAAGTTTCCTAAGCAAAATCTTCAAATCAATGAAGGCTGTTTTTCTTTGAATTGCTGCCTTGGGGAAAAGCCCAGATTTAGCTCCAGTCTTCCCTCCCCCTCTGCCAAGGTTCAAAGAGCAGCGATTTAGAGATTGAAGTTGCCATGGCAACGCAATCTGTTTAGAGCATCATGGAAAAAAGAGAAAAAAAAAAAAGCTGCAAAAATAAGTTAAAGTCCTGGTAATGCGCGGCAGTGGGGGCCAAGCGGGTCTCGCCTCTCTGTGCCAAAGGCTCCGTTTTAGGAATTTCGTTTATTTTGATGACAGCAGGGTGTCCCCCCTCCCCGTTTTAATAGAATTGAGAGGGTATTCACAGTGGTAATTTGAGAAGTAATTACTAAGGAAATTGCCTTCAAGTCCCTTTTCCACCTTAATTTTTCAAGGAGGCACCAAATACCAATTTCAGACTTTTAACACAGGGTATCACAGAGGCACTGGGAGAACAGGAACTAATTGTGAAAGGTTTTGTTTGTTCCCCAGAGACAAAAATCCACATTGCTTTTTAGTGCAGGAGCTCTGGAAGCAGGCAGAGGGAACTGTCACCTTGTAGAACCCTAGCTCAGGCTCTGTTACCTCCACTTAGCCATTACGTGGCTGTGGCCAAGCCACTTCGGCCCTCTGAGCTTCTGTCCTTGTGCCCAAATAGGGTGCCTTCCTCCTGGGGTTTAGACCCAATGATACAGTGGGGTCCAGACTGGATACCTAATACAAGATTTTAAAGCTTTTTGTGCTTTCTTTCATTCTTTTCGTAGAATCTGATGCACCAATGCATTTGAAAGTGCTCTGGGAACAGAAGAGTGATATAAAATAAGGGGTGTGGGCCGGGCGGGGTGGGTGGCACATGCCTGTAAATCTCAGTACTTGGGAGGCTGAAATAGGAGGATCGCAGGTTCAAAGCCAGCCTCAGCGATTTAGTGAGGCTGTCAACTACTTAGCGAGACACTGTTTCCCAATTATAAAAAGAAAAAAAAGAAAAAATTGGTCTGGGTGTGAGGGTGTCATTCAGAGGTAGAATGCCCCTGGGTTCAATCCCCAACACCACAAAAAGTAAAAAATTAAAAAAATAATAAGAGGCGTGTATGTGCCTCCTCACGCTGCATGGAAGTGAAGCTGGGTGTCTTTGTCCCTACAGGTCATGATGCTGATCCGGAACCATCCCGTCCCTGTCATTGCCATGGTCAATGGTTTGGCCACAGCAGCTGGTTGCCAGCTGGTTGCCAGCTGCGACCTGGCCGTGGCCAGTGACAAGTCCTCTTTTGCTACTCCTGGGGTGAACGTCGGGCTCTTCTGCTCCACGCCTGGGGTCGCCCTGGGGAGAGCAGTGCCCAGAAAGGTACTCTGCCCCTTCCCTGCATGTCGCCCTGCAGCGCCCGTGAGGTTTCAGAATTAGCCGATGACAAGCACCACGTGGCGTGGTGGTGCCCACCTGTAATCCCAGTACTTGGGAGGCTGAGATAGGAAGAATTTGGGAGGCCAGCCTCAGCAACTTAGCGAGGCCCTCAGTAACTCAGTGAGACCTGTTTCCAAATTAAAAAAAAAAAAAAAAAAATAGGGCTGGGGGTGTAACTTGGTGGTAGAATGCCCCTGAGTTCAATCCCCAGTACAAAAAAAAAAGAGAAGAAAAGCAGCGTTTTCATGGGGCCCTTCTGCCCACAGCTGCGTGGCTGGATGTGCCCGTGTGCCTTCTGATGGCCGGGCGAGCACAGCCACCCGCCTGCTCCTCGGCTGCTTCTTTTGCTCGTGCCAACCTGTGGCCTCGCCACCTTTGAGTCTCGAACGCCCTCAGTGCGACTCGTCAGGTTTTCACAAAGACATACTATTCTTGTAATCTTACTTAAAATACAGCTGCAGCTCGGTTTTGTCACCCTGAGCGGCTCACCGTGAAATATAGCAGCGTCCTGACATGACTGCAATATGGAAAGGCTGGGATCGTGTTGGTGGCTAACCATTTGTTGACAGTCTTTCTTTTTTTCTTTTTGTATTGTTCATTTTACCCAGGGGTATTCTACCTGCAGTTTACACCTGAAGCCCTTTTTTAATTTTTTTTTCAGTACTGGGAACTGAACCCAGGGAGCATTCCATCTCCGATCTACACCCCAAGCCCTATTTTTTATTCTTTATTTTGAAACAGGGTCTCACTAAATGGTGGAGGGCCTCACTAGGTAGCTGAGGCTGGCTGCGAACCTGGATCTTCCAGTCTTACCCTCCTTAGTACTGAGATTACAAACATGTACCACCACCCCTGGCTGTAAAATTTATTAAGAGAGGGTCTAAATTGCTAATGACTATCCTTGAACCTGTGATCCTCCTATCTCAGCCTCCCAAGTACCAGGATTATGGGTGTGCACCACCACATCTGGCTTTCTTATTTCAGTAATTTCAGATTTACAGTAGCTGATTTTCTGAGTGTGTTGAGACAACCGTAGTCACAGTTCAGGAACATGAATATTCTGGGCATGATATGCTGAGTCATCCCAAGAAGGAGCCAGGTTACTAGGGTGTCTTGTCCATTTTCATCCCAAAGCTTTCTCCTCTCCCCTCCCCCCCTTATATCTTAAATAATATTTACAGGTATTATTTTAAGTGGAAACCAACAGTATCTTTGTTCTAGAAGTGCACCCTCACTCTGAGTTGGGAATCTGTAAAAATGGGGCCAAGACATAGGAGCAGCAAGTGAGGAACTAGATTGCTTTCTAGAATATATTATCTATTTTAGCAACAACTACAAAAATCAGCAGTTGCTTACATGCCTAAGGCACAAAAGCAAGGAGGCTCAAGGGGAATCGAACAGTAGAACCAAGAAGTTTGGGGAAGCATTTCTTTCTTCTCTCTGCCTCCTTAGATTTTACAGAGGTGTGTGTTTGTGAGCAAATTCTGAAGGCAGACACCCACGAGCACACTCACTTTGGAAAGTTGCCCAGAATGCTCCACACTAGGAAAGGTGACAGCTTGCTAAAATGTCCTGCGACAAAAGGGAATTGTTGATATTCTGTCAAGATTAAATACATAGATATTCATTATCTATATTTCTGAGGTTGCTACTTTGTGCCAGTATATTAAATTAAAATGTATTACAGTAGCCAGTATAAGCCTATAATCCAGGTACTTGGGAGGCTGAGACAGAAGGATTGCAGGTTCAAGGACAGCCTCAGCAATTTAGTGAGGTCCTTAGGAAATCAGTAACATCCTGTTTCAAAATAAAAAATAAAATAAGGTTGGGGTTATAGCTCAGAGGTAGAACACTAGGTTCAATTCCCAGTAACATACACATACACACACACACACACACACACACACACACACACACACACCAAATCTATCATTAGGGTTAACTAACTTTTTTCTAGATACAAATCAAAGTAGGTCTTTGCCAAGCAAAAGGCTCTGGTCAAGCTAGTCTACCTGGTGGCTGTTTATCCTCTTCAACACCTGACTTGCTGGAAAGTTCCATGTTAAGACATTTGAAACCTTAAAACCAACCCTACCATCAGGATAAGAATTCATTCTTCCTTAAACCAAACTCTTGAAATCAAGGCCTTTTAGAACTAACTCCTAGAAACTTAACATTGTACCATATTGATCAAAATTTAGTTTTTAGTTTGTTTTCAAGGAAGAGGAAGAATGTGACTAAAACATGCCTTCAGTTCCAAGGATGTCTCAGGGCCGTATTGCCTAAAATTGTCCAGTGTGACAGATTAAGGTTTAGGGACATTGTAGCCAGGCGTGGTGGCGCACGCTTGTAATCCCAGCATTTGGGAGGCTGAGACCAGAGGATCCGGGTTCGCGGCCGACCTCAGTTACTTAGTAAGGCACTCCACAACTTAGTGAGACCTGGTTTCAAAATAAAGAATAAAAAATAGGGCTGGGGGTATAGCTTGGAGGTAGAAGGCCCTTGAGTTCAATCCTCAGTACCGCAAAAAAAAGGAAAAAAAAAAAAAAAAAAAAAGGTTTAGGGACATTGTAAAAACCAGAGTAGCTTTTCCCTCTCAGAGACGCTTTGGTCAAGAGCCAGGCCTTCTCAGAAGACAGGGCACAGCATTTCTTGGATTGTTCTACTCGAATTCTTGATCTGTTTCTCATGCTCTGACCCCCAGAAAGCCTCCGAGTCACTCAGCTCCAAACTTCAGAGTTTCTTCCTAATAAGCATGCTGACAATGGTTCCGATTTCTGTCACGAGATGTCCTGACATGCTGAACTCATTACCGCTGGACTGCTTGGCGGCATGAATCAGGAATCTAGTTTGGGGGTCAACGCTTAATGAGCAGAAACCGCTCATTAGTGATTTTCACAGTATTGACAAAGGGAATGCAGTAGGAGGAACCGTGTGTCAGAACTTAAGACCTTTGCCGGGTGTCTGACAGAGGTGACCTGTGTGTCCCCCTTTAGGCAGGGAAATTAGGATTTATAAAAAAATCTAAACCTGACCCAAAACACCTGCCTGGGATTCCCAAAAATCGAAACCTGCCCCAAAGCACCTGCCTGTCACCTTTGTGTGACTGCATGCATACAAACATGTCACGCACAGGGTCATGGAGCCTGTATTTGTGATAGACACCTGTCCCCATGCTCATTCAGGGGAAGCAAACAGGCGCTTTTGCAAAGGGATCTAGACCGGAAGTCACAGCCCTTTTCACCCAGGCTGACTGCATATGTGGGTCACTAGTGCCCTCTGCTGGTCAGTAGTGATACTGCTCAGCTGTGCCCGAGACCTGGGACTGCAGGCTGGAGCCAGAAAAGATAGGAGTCAAACCTTGTGTTCAAGCCAGACTAAGCCTGGCTGGGCGTGAATGATGTGCCCTGTTTGTAAAGTGGGAGTTAAAGACTGCATCTTCATTGTGCCTTATAAGCACCCTGCCTTACACAGCTGTTGTCTCCCCGGGTCAGAGCTGGCCTCTTTGGGAAATGCAGAACCAGGGATCCCCAGAGAGCACGAGAAGATCAGAATCACTTCTCAAGTTGGGGCTTTTGCCATAGTCAGAACCCTTGTCTTGCGCTCCTTACCCATTTTTATTTTGCGTGTCTGTAGAATCTGACTCAGTAGTAATCTAACTGGAGCGGAGAAGGATTTACAAGGTGAAAAGGGTGTTAGGTCCTTGCTGCTTACTGGCGCCTGACAGGAGCTGGGGGATGCAGAACCTCAGGCCTGCTGCAGCCACCCAAGGGTGCTCTAACACTGACCTGTCCCTCCCCAGCCCTTTTAATTTTGAGACAGGATCTTGCTAAGTTGCCCAGGGCTGGCCTCAAACTTGCAAACCTCCTGTCTCAGCCTCCTGAGTAGTTAGAATTACAAGCATGCACTATCACACCTGGCATGGAGACATTTTTGATTGTCACAGCTAGTGGGTTGAGGTCCGGGATGTTGCTGAGTATCCTACAATGTCCAGAACAGCACTATGGAACAAAAAAATTATCTTGTCCAAAATGTCAGCATGACCAAGGTTGCACTAAATGCGAGTTACCCCCAATTTCACGTATCAGACAAGCCCAGCTATCTATTGCCGCATAGCAAGGCACATCTGAGAACGATAGTAATTTGGCTGGTTCGTGAATCTGCAGCTTGGGCAGGCTTGGCGAGGAGGCTCACCCCTGCTTCACAGTGTCTGGCCTCGGCCAGGACGCATCTGAAGGTGCTCATGCCCGTGTCTAGCTGAGACTGCCCCTCGGCACACTTGTCAGTGGACGCTTAGCCTGGCCTCTCAGCATGGCCAAGTCCTAAGACTGAGCACCCCAGGAGGAAGAGCTGGGGGGGAGGCTGTAGCATTTTTTGACCTAGCCTGAACGTAGCCAAGCATCCCTTGTGCTATACACTAGCTGCCTGTCTTCCTTCCTTCCTTCTCTCCTTCCTCCCTTCATTCATTCATTCATAAGTATTTGGTAGGCTGTTCGCTCTGTGCAAGGCAGTCCTTAAGTGCTGGGGAAAAATGAATGAATGAAACACTAAAGGAAAAAGTCTCGCCCTCTTGGAGTTTACACGCTACCCAATGAGAATATGTAATCAACAAACATGTAAAACATATAGTATGCTAAGGGCTGAGGTGGTGAGAATAAAATAGAGCCAGAAAGGAGAGAAGGGTTGAGGTCTGACAGTTTTAACAGGAAGTCTTGGAGGACCTCATTGATGGTGGCACATGAGCAGAGGCCTACAAGAGATTAAAGACCCACCACAAGGACACTTGGGAGAGAGCATTCCAGGCAGAGGGAACAGCAAGCACAAGGACCCCGAGGTGCCGGCAACACCTGGTGTCTGAGGAACAGCAAAGGTGCCACCAAGGTTGCAGAGAGCAAGGGGCAAGGGAGGAAGGTCCCCCTGCACTGCCCACGTGTCCCTAGAGACCCTCTCGTCAATTGTGAGTTTGGGTCTAGAGAAGCCAGCGTTGCAGACCTATAGAATGAGGTCCAGTGTGTGGCGGGCTGCAGAACAGAGGCCCGAGGAGGGTGAGGAGGTGTGCACCTTCTCCTTACAGCCTCGACTTGGAGGGGAGGGCTGGCGGGTCCTCTCCCGGCCACATCTTCCTGCTCTGAAATCACAGTCATGCTAGGCATTCTGCCTGGTCCCCAGAAGACATTTTCTTTACATCCTCTTTCTCCCCAGACCGAAGCTGTTCTTTTGGGTCAGATGGAGGTGGCGGCACCTGTAGACAGGTGTCTCAGTGAAGCGCAGTCCGCGTTAGCTTACGGGAGGTAACAGGCTCCCTGGCGGTGGCTTCCCATCAGATGGGCCACTGTCCTGAGTTTGGCCCTGGACAGAGGCAGATGGACGCCCTGCCGGGAGGGAGCTAGCAATCAGATCCCCGCCTGCTTGTATCTCCTCTGCTCTTGGAAAGATCTGATCATGTGGCGGGCAGGAGTCGGGGTGTTGACGACACCAAGGGTGATGGATGACATGTCATTTGAGAAAGCAGATAACAGGTGTAGTTCAGATAGGAGAGGACCACAGCCTGTGCAGAGTGAAACAGAAGGGGGACCCAGGTGGCGGGGGACATGGAGAAAGCCTCTGTGACCTCACCTGCTTCCTCCCTCAGGTGGCCTCGGCGATGCTTTTCACTGGGGAGCCCATCTCTGCTCAGGAGGCCCTGCTCCACGGGCTTCTCAGCAAAGTGGTACCGGAAGAGCAGCTGGAGGAGGAGACCATGAGGATAGCAAAGAAGATCGCCTCCCTGAGCCGTCCTGTGGTGTCCTTGGGCAAGGCCACTTTCTACAAGCAGCTGCCTCAGGACCTTAGCACAGCCTACCACCTCTCCTCCCAGGCCATGGTGGACAACCTGGCCCTGCGGGATGGGCAGGAGGGAATCAAGGCCTTTATCCAGAAGAGGAAGCCCACCTGGTCACACTGAACTGCATTAACAGAAAAATAGAGGAGTGAACCCAGCAGGAAACGCTCAGGAAGCCCCCCAGCTTCTGACCTCCCCCCCAACTACCACTGCTGCCTCTGGGTTGTCTCAGAA
>PVLC010002894.1:60562-106470 GCA_004027655.1 Graphiurus murinus | reverse complement strand
TGGGAAGAAAGATTGTGGGTTGCTAGTGGAAGACGGGTTGTTAGAGAGAGGGGTTATTGAAAGTTTGTAGGAAAAGCACTATTTGGAAAGACGACCTCTGCACTGTGTTTGTTATCGTTTGTGCAACGCCTTGATCCCAGAAAGAGAGAGATATAATAAAAGAGGTTCGAACCAGTAGCATTTAGCCGGCGTCTTTTATCGGGGCCTCACGGCTGAGGGTTCAGCCTGGGGCGCCCGATAGAACAACATTTATAAATGTTGGCAATCAGTTGTACACCAGGAAACCAAAAGCAATTTATGTAGGAGTTTGGCATCCTAGAGACTCTCTAAAATTCTATGACTAATTTCTCATTTGGTTTTATTTCTCTGACTTTCTACTTCCTGTGTCATAATAAAGATGAGGGCATTTGGTCCTATCCCAGGCTCTGAGGGGACCATGGAATAAAATATATCAGAGAGATATTTTAAAAGGCTGGTCCATGCCGGGCATGGTGGCATACTCCTATAATCCCAGTACTTTGGAGACTGAGAAAGGAGGATCACAGGTTCCAGGACAGCCTCAGCAAGTAGTGAGACTCTCATTGACTTGACTCTGTTTCAAAATAAAAATAAAGCAGGGCTGAGAGTATAGCTTGGAGGTAGAAGGCCCCTGAATTCAATCCCCAGTACCACAGAAGAAAAAAATAATTAATAAATAAATAAATAAATAAATAAATAAATAAATAAAATAAAATGCTGGTCCAGTAAGTAACAATAGGGCACATCATGAGATTCAAATGGAAAAAATGTTAGATGAATCAGTTTTTGTCTCTCTTGTCCTTTCAAAGCTAGAGATTTTTGTTCCCTTGCCTCTTTTTCATCACAGTATTATTTTTTCCTAATCTAATTAGTTTGAAACCCATTCATAATTTCTGCTTTTCTACACATTTTACATTGCTTTTTCTTTGCCTAATAGTTTTGTCCTCAAGAAATTCTACCAGTTGGTCAGCACCCCAGGACTTCATGATGACTTATTCTATACATAAAATAAACAGAGCTGATAATAATCTTTACATGATGCTCTCAAATACTTTTCTCATATACATTATCCCATTTCATTCTCAAAACCAAGCAGCAGAGTTATTATATACATTTCTGTCTTCCATAGGAGAAAAGATAAAGCCCAAGAAAGTTAAATTGTCAATCTAAGATCTTACTAAATAGATGAATAGAATGGAAGTCAATTTTTTCCTTAAAATGTCCAAGGTGACTTAGCGCCACCTCACCTCTTTAGCTGATGCCAGTCCCTGTTTGTCACTTCTTCTCCCTTGTCACTCTTCACTCCCACATATATTTCCATGCAGTAATATTTATGGGGCAGGGCGTGGTAGCACATGCTTGTAATCCCAGCATTTGGGAGGCTGAGACTGGAGGATCTGGGTTCGAGGCCGGCCTCAGCTACCTAGTGAGGCACTCCGCAACTTAGTGAGATCCTGTTTCAAAATAAAGAATAAAAAAATAGGGCCAGGGGTGTAGCTCGGAGGTAGAATGCCCCTGAGTTCAATCTCCAGTACTGCAAAAAAAAAAAAAAAAACACCAAAAACATACATATATATAAAATAAATATAAAATATAAAATATATATATATGTATATATGTGCGTTCATACAAATTGCTGCTGACACAACACAATACTAACAGTGACTTCTATCTCCAAAGCCCTTATAGAAGTTGATTGCCTAATGATATTTAGGGACAATAGAAACAACTACATAGGAATAATCTAGAGCTGATAGAACAGGTTTCTGGTATCTCTACCAGTAGAAATTCCATACTTTTAAAGATGCCTTCCCTTCTCATACCTAAGAACAGTGAATCCATGACTGTCTCTGAATATTTCACCTTACTACATCATTATTTAATGTCTGGAGGATTCAGGTTACATATACTGGACTGGAAAAATAATTATATAATTAAATTGACATTAAAAATTTCATTTGCACTATAAATCTTCTATTAGTTGGGTCAGCCACAAAATCACTCGAGATAATTTAAACTGAAGAAATATAATAGATAGGTAATGAGTGATGGAAGAGCTGAGAAACCAAGTGGATGGTGAAGCAACCAAAATATTAGCAATTATAGGAACCACTACCACTTTCTGGCCTGGAATGACAAAGGAAAAAGCCTTATTACCAGATAGTAGAAGGAAGGGTTGCCTTCTAGGAAGTAGACCTCAGCAAAGTCTGACTAGTGGAGAGCTAAAACCAAAGAAAACTACCCACTATTGTAAAATGCCATTGAGATTGAGCCAGTGGGAGAGAAATACTCTAGCTTTCTCTTATCTTTTCTCTCTCCTATTTTCCCAACCCTCACTCTACCTCCCTTAGGTCAAATATTCATGGATGTCACTTGGCAATGAAATCTGAGAAACATACTTTGCAGATGAATGGTCAAAACTGCATATTAGTACAACAGACAATGTTTAACTTGCTTCCCCAGCAAAAAAAAAAAAAAAAAAAAGAAAAGAAAAGAAAAGAAATCTGGAGCTCAAAACTGATTACTAAATTATGTTCAATTTACTTTTCCTTTAGGTAATGAAAATGATCTGCAAATCTCTGAGTAGCCTAGATAGTGTATCATTTGGTAGATAATGTAGTTGGTTAGTGAAAAAATGCTAAGTATAAAAAGTGCTGCAGTATAAGTACCATCATATTTTTCCATTACACATGTTAAGCAATAATAATGGATATCATGACAAAAACATGCAATATAATTATATAACTTATTTGTACTTCATAAAAAAGGATTTGTTTAGCCTGTCTTAGTGTATTTATACCTCCAATTACATATCCATGCTATAAGCATTTACTCAGCATGCAATTTTCTAGTCCCTAGAAAAATAACTGTTTCTATAAGACAGGGTTGTGTTCTAATAAAGCATGAGGTATGCACATAGTATAGATAGGAAAGAAAGTGGTTTACAAATAAGGAAGTAATTCATTTTTCCAGGAGGAAAGGCAGTTGGAGAAGGCTTCACATAAAGGGTGACATTTTAGTCAAATCTAAGAAGATGGAGAAAGAGCCAAAGCAAATGCTATGTCTCCTTGAAGCAGGCCCAGGTTCTTCTCTCAAATACAAAAATGATCATTATAATGATTGCCCAACTACCACATATGGAAATCAAGTCTGATTGGTACTTTGGAAACAATCATAATGTTGAATCATGGGAGTAAAACAAAATGCTTGAAGAAAAATTCCTGGCATTTTCATTCATTTGGCCATGTAGAAACCTAGCATTCCAAATATCTTCAGATTGTATTATCTTCTTTTTCGGTCATTCCCAGCACTCTCCTTCCCTTAGCCTGCATTTCATATACTACTAAATATGTCATAGTAGAGGCTCCTTATTTTACTTTATTTTATAATACAACTGAAGAACTACATAAAACCATATAGGCCTCAAATTCACATTCTCACTTTAGAATGTTATGTGCCTATCCTGACAGAATTAAGGTCTAGAGTAAAAAGTAGTCTCAAGGTCTCAAGGCCCAAGTATTTGACAAGTATCTACCCTCTTGGGTATAGCCACCTATTGCTGACTCATTGCATTCAATTTAAATTAACATCTCAGAGTTATAACCTTTGTCACAAGAAGCCAAAGAGATCTTTCTTCCCATTTAAAGAAACCTTGTCAAGGACTCTAGCATTAAGTCTTCTTGATAATCATGTGGCCCAAATATCTTTTTTTATTTTGAAGGATGATACTAGAGATTGAATTCAGGGGCATTCTACCTCTGAGCTACACCCCAGCCCTTTTTATTTATTTATTTATTTTATTTTAAACAGGGTTTCACTACTGAAAGTCTCACTATAGTTCTGAGGCTGGCCTTGAACCTACAATCCTCCTGTCTCAGCCTCCCAAGTGCTGGGATTATAGCCATCATGCCCTGCTGGCCAATATGTCTTTTGCTATGAGGAAAAAGGAATTTAAATAGGTGTGAACACAAATTCATGAAGACAAAGAATGACCCATTGCTTAATACAAGTCTGCTCTCCCTTGACTCAACCAGGATGACTTGTCCCCTAGCTAGAAGCTGCTGTTCTAATTGAGGTTTCCTCTACTTTGGTCTTCAGCACTTCTCTGCCTATACCTAGTCCCTGCATGGTCAGAGCACTCCTAAAGACAAGATAACATTCTAATGTTTGCCTAACACAATATGCAATTTTATTTTTCTCTCTTTTGCTATTCGCTCATATTAAACCTAGCCTCTTTTCTCCTGTTTCTGTTTTATAGCTACTGCCTACTGTTCAAATACAATGTTAACCTCAAAACGATTTTTTTCAAAATTATTATCTCATATTTATGTAGCTATGCCCTATTAGTCACATAATCAGAAAAAAAAATGGTTTTGAAACATGCAGTTACTAGAGAGGCTAGAAAATTTAGTGCTATCTGTTCTTACTGTTCACATGACTGAATTTATAACTTTCATTGTTGTTTATGATTATGGACAATGAAGGAAACAATGAGAGTTTATCACATCAGTAGGTATCAAAAATGTCAGACAGGCATAGTGGCATACCCGTGTAATCCCAGTACTTGGGCATTAGCTGAGACAGGAAATGGTAGGTTCTTAGCCAGCCTCAGCAACTTAGAAAGAACCTCAGCAACTTAGTGAGCCCCTGTTTCCAAATTTAGAGATAAATAAATAAATAAATAAGTAAATAAATAAATAAATAACTGGTCTGTGGTAAATCCAAAGTAGAATGCCCCTGAGTTCAATTCCCCAGTACCAAAAAAAATCTACTTAGCCATTTACCATTTATTAGTGATCTTTTATATGTTATAAAGTTCCTGTAAAGATAGCTGTTATAAACTGTGTCACTCTCCAAAAATCTTCAGCATGGAAATGTTGTTGCTCTCACTATAGCAAAAGCAACTGCCTTTCCCCTTTTCTAGAGTCAACTAGTTGTCTCTTATTCTATACTAGGCCTTATATTAAGGATTAAACAGAATCAAACAAAACTAGACTTGCTGGTTAATAGGGTACCTGCGTTTTCCAAATTTGGACGTAAACACAAATCTTCCTCCTGCTTCCCTGGCCGATGGAATGAGAAATGCAGACAAAATAGATCACAACAAAAAATAACAGATAAATGGTTTATATGCTTCTAATTCTTCTAAATGGGTCTACTTTGTCATATATTCTCCATTTTTCAAGCCTATATTTTAGGAAGCCCAGTAAAAAAAGGACGGTTTACTATCATCATCAGGGTCATTTATAAGTATTACATTTATTCATATAGATTAAGAAAAGTTGCTCAAATGAAAGTGTTTAGGAATTTTTATGTGTTGTTTCTCAAGATGCTTAATATATTCTTAAACTAAACCCAACATGACTTGAAGGGTTTAGCAATTAAAAGCCCTTTAGAATTTCTTCATAACATTTTGAATAAACTGATCTAGTGATAGAAAAAGATGGAGTTTGTAACTATGAGATGTACAGCTAATAAAATGTATACAAGACCTGACTAGAATTTTTGAAACTGTCACTTTTACAAGACACTTATATATTAAATAGCTTTGTGTTAAATTATTGCAAAATATTAGTGGAGATTGGCAAGGCATTTTATATATGATAAAAACAGACTACCAACAAACTCTGATAAGAAGTGCTATAGTAAGCCAGGCATGGTGGAACATATCTGTAATCCCAGTACTTGGAAGGCTGAGACAGGAGGATCACAGATTCAAGACTAGCCTCAGCAACTTAATGAGACTCTCAGCAACCTAGGGAGACCTGTTTCAAAACAAAACAGAAGGGCTTGGGGGTATAGTTCAGAGGTAGAATGCCCCTGCATTCAATTTTCCTGCATTCAAATACCAAAAGGAAGAGAAGGAGGAGAAGGAAGAGAAGGAGGAGGAGGAGGAGGAAGAGAAGGAGGAGGAGGAGGAGGAGGAGGAGGAGGAGGAGGAGGAGGAGGAGGAGCTAGAGCAATAGTCAAAAAATCAGAGGCACATTGTGATTCATCAGATGAAATCAGGGGTCAAATCAAGTCCTACTTACTGCCAATACCATGTTAAGGTGTCATAGTCTTTAATCTTGGACTCATGCTCTCTACTGCAGTTGGAATGAATATGTAAACATTTGGGGGATGTGAGGGCAACTTCCCTGTCAAGGAGGAAGGGTCCAGCAGAATAAAACTAATTGCTACATGTTTCATATTAGCTGATTCATCATTGAACCAGGTGGACTCTTCTTCCTCTGATAAAGGAGTTGCTTTCGTATTCCCTCTATGTTTTTGTGTTTGTAAAGATTACATTATTGTGAATTAAAAAGCATGCTTGTCATGTTTGGTTTTGGTATCCTGCCCTCTCTGGATTAGGTTAAATGTACTGCTCAGCTACTGACTATTACTCTTCCTGACATTAAGTCAGAAACTATTCTATGTGGCAGGATATAGTCTCTGTAATTAACCTAGGCTGCATCAAAGAACTTTAAAAGAAACTATTATAGAGATACCAACCAAATATCTCTTCTGGATCAGGCTTTCAGAGCTACAGCACTTCAAAGCTCAGATTCCTGTTCCGCTGTGTGAGGTACAATACAAAAGAGAGATTTTGAATAGAATAATACTGGGGAATAACGTTTACAATGTATAGAGTCTATCGAAGCATCTAGGAGCTAAATTTTTAACTTAAGAATGTTTTAATAAAAATACTGGTAATTGTCAAATCTTAACAAAAAATAGTATATCTTCAAGCTATGTTTCATAAGCCACATATTAAATGAGTGAGTGCATACCTTCATGGGAAAGAATGCCAACACATACCCTAGATGGGCTAGAGTTTATTCATGACATGGTTAATAACTTATTTTTAACAGAATAAATTTTGATATTTGAGTTCCTAGGTGTGCTAGGAAAGGTTATACCATATATAAAGACAGAGATAGTTGTAGGGCTTACTGCCAGCTTATGTGTAAACAGTGCTAGTAAAATATGACTTCCTACACTATTAAAGAAATGTCCCAAATTTTGCTTTATCAAGATGACATAATTTTTTAAATGTTTCTAGAAATGAAAACTTGGGATTTATAACAAACATACACTGCAGTACAGTGGAGCATTTAAACAATTATTATTTTTAAATGGTGCTAAATTAATTGCATATCTACAAAGGAAAAAAATACCGGAATCACTACCTCATAACACACATGAAGATAAATTCCAATGGATTTCAAATCTAAATATAAAATGCAAAACAGAGAAGAACACCTCTGTGACTACAAAGTAGGAAAGATTTTCTAAAGAGTGCACAGAAACCACTAATTGTAAAACTTAAAACTAAAGGAATTGGATAATTCATACTTGGTGTCAAAAGTTGCGGCAGGGAACAGGGAAAAATTAACCAACAGATAAGGATGATATTCAGGGGTGGGGTGTACTTCAATTGTAGAGCACTAGCCCAGTATATAAGAGACATTAGGTTGGATTCCAGCACTGAAAAATGTCGGGGGCCTATTTCGGCCGGCTAGACCTCACCTCTAGATGGCGCCTGGTAAAGTGCCAGAAGCAGCTACAGGTGAATAACATCCCGGCGCTGTGCCACACCAGAGCGCATGCACCGGCACGCCCGACTCATGGCCGGCCCAGGTGAGAGCTGTATGAGACGCCTCGTGGCTTAGGCCCTGCGCAGCTTTAAAAGCCTCCACCTCTCGCCTAGGGAGAGAGCTGCTGGGGAAAGGCTGGTTGGGAAGTTGCTGGGCTGGGTTGCTGGGTGAAGTTCTGGGAGGAAGTGGTTGGGAAGAAGCAGCGGTTGGGAAGAGGTTGGCTGGGTTGCTGGGGAAGTCCTGGGAAGAAAGATTGTGGGTTGCTAGTGGAAGTCGGGTTGCTAGAGAGAGGGGTTATTGGAAGTCTGTAGGAAAAGCACTGTTTGGAAAGACGACCTCTGTACTGTGTTTGTTATTGCTTGTGCAATGCTCTTGATCCCAGAAAGAGAGAGATATAATAAAAGAGGTTCGAACCAGTAATATTTAGGCAGCGTCTTTTATTGGGGCCTCATGGCCGAGGGTTCAGCTTGGGGCGCCCGATAGAAAAAAAAGGGGGGGGGGATTAAGAGGAGAAGGAAAGAAAAAAAGAAAGGAAAAGAAAAGGTCAACAAAAGACTTGAGCAGCCACACCCCAAAATAGGGCATAGAAAAGCTAACAAGCCTGTTCAATGGTGCTCAACTTCCCTAGTCATCAGGGAAATGCAAAATAAAACCACAATGCAGTATCTCTACCCACACACCAGAATGGCTTATCTGAAAAAGATGGAGAAATATCAAAAGCAGATGACAACGTAGAGTGATCACTTTGGAAAAATTATTAGCAATATTTATAAAAGTCGAACATAATTATCTTTGCTGATCCAGTAATTCTCATCCTAGGTAAATATGCATGTGTCAACAAGACATATTCAAGAATGTTTGGCTATGCTATTCTTACTATTCCCAAACGGGAAATAACACAATTAGCTGTCAAGAGTAGAATGGATAAATTGTGATATATTTAGGAATAGCAAACAGGAAAGAGAATTAAGAACCTTCAACAATGTGGCTTTTACTTACATACAGTGAGTGGGGAAAATAAAATGCATAAAAAGAATGCATGTACTATTAAGAATGCATTTACATTAAGTCGGCTAGACATCCAGGTGATAGATACTATTGAGACCTGGAGTGAGCAGATACTGGAAAGGGACACAGCAGGTTTCTGGGGTATAAGCAATGTTCCGGTTCTTGATTTAAATTCCAGTTATACAAGTGTGTTCAGTTGGTGAAAAAGTATCTAGGTGCACTCATTAAAAGTCAACTTTGAAACAAATGAAAGAATAATGCTCGCGAGGGTCAAACAAGACAGGCATGGTGGTGCACGCCTGTAAGCCCAGTACTTGGGAGGCTGAGACAGGAAGGATTCCAGGTTTAAGACCAGCCTCAGCAATTTAAGGAGACTCTTCCATCTAAGGAGACCCTGTTTCAAAAACATAAAACTAAAAAGGGCTGGGGTGTATGTCGTTCCGAGGTACAACGCCCAGTACCAGTATCCCCAGCCAATAAAATCAAACAACCCAAGGGGGTCGCGGGGACCGCCTCCCTCCGCTCCACCTCAGGGGGCGCTCGGGCGCCGCGGAGGCCTCGTGGGCGAGAGGGCACTTCCGGTCTGGCGGCGTGGCCCCGCCCCTTCCGCCTGCCGCCCTCCGCCTTCCCGCCCTCAGCCTCCACGCCGTCCAGCCGCTCGGCTTTGGCCACCTGGACTTACTTCGCCGAGGCGAACCGTGTCCGGCGCTGGCAGCGGCCCGGGTCTAGTCCCCGCCGCAGGTCCGACCGACTGGCTCCCCCGCCGCCATCATGAACATCCGCAATGCCCGGCCCGACGACCTGATGAACATGCAACACTGCAACCTCCTCTGCCTTCCGGAGAACTACCAGATGAAGTACTATTTCTATCATGGCCTGTCCTGGCCCCAGCTCTCCTACATCGCCGAGGACGAGGACGGCAAGATTGTGGGCTACGTCCTGGCCAAAATGGAGGAGGACCCCGACGACGTCCCTCACGGGCACATCACCTCGCTGGCCGTGAAGCGCTCGCACCGACGCCTCGGTCTGGCCCAGAAGCTGATGGACCAGGCCTCGCGGGCCATGATCGAGAACTTCGGCGCCAAGTACGTGTCCCTGCACGTCAGGAAGAGCAACCGCGCGGCCTTGCACCTCTATTCTAACACCCTCAACTTTCAGGTTAGCGAGGTGGAACCCAAATACTACGCAGATGGGGAGGATGCGTATGCTATGAAGCGGGATCTCTCGCCAATGGCAGATGAGCTGAGACGGCCACCCGAGCTGAAGGAGAAGGGCGCATGTATGGTGCTAGGCTCCAGCGAGAACCTGGAGACCCAGGGCAGCGCACGTCAGACGGAGAACCCAGCTGCTCCTAATAGAGGCAGTGACAGTAAGGAACCTAGTGGATCCACGGCGAGCACAGATGACCAGGACAGCTCTGAAGACTTGGATTCCATCTCCTAGAGCCTACTCAAGGTATTCTCTCTTCCCTGCCTGACCCGACCCTCCCTATCCTAAATCTGCACCATACTTTGGCTTGCCCAATCCCATCCTATCCCACAGCATTCTAATCCTGTTAGATTTCACAGTGAAAACCAATTGGTGACCTTGGGGAGTGTAGTGTGGATTGGGGGGAGAATCCTTGCTCACTATTACAAGTTAATAGGACACTAATTCATATGCCAAAAGTAGATCAAATTCAGTAAAAGAAACATTTATGCTGCTTTTTTGTGGTATGAGTTGTATTTTTGGTAAACCAAATAGCTGATGAAAGAAATTTATTCTTTATAGAATTGTGGTTAATAAATGAGTATGACTAGAACTGTAAAGGCACCATTTTGCAGCTCTTGGTGCAACAATAGATCTAGCCAATTAACATCACTAGCAGATACTACTTTGATGAAAGTTGGAGCACTCTGTAATAATGGAATAGACTGACAATATTTGAAGTCAGTTGTCAATCTTAACATCACTGAAAGTAGAAACAAGTATTACGTGCCACCTATTGAAAGTACACAGCATCATCTATGACGCGTTCTTGCCAAAAGAAAATTATATGGGTATGTGATATCTAACTACCATTTCTACAGAAAATACCGGGACAAGTTGAACTATACCATGAGGCAATCACCCAAATTCAGAATGAGGAAATTTCTACAGAATATATGACCTGGTTTCTTCAACAAATAGCATTTTAAAAGGAAGAATTTTCTACTAAAACAAACTAAAGATAATACCAACCCCGGCATGGTGGCCACCAGCTGTAATCCCAGTACTTGGGAGGCTGAGACAGGAGGATCTCAGGTTACAGACCAGCCTCAGTAGCTTAGCAAGATTCTCAGCAGCTTGGGGAGACCCTGTTTCAAATATATATATATATATATTTAAATAAAAAAATATATATATATATATTTTTTTTTTATTTAAAGGGCTGGGGATGTAGCTTAGAGTTAGAACACCTCAAGGTTCAATCCCTGGTAACACACACACACACACACACACACACACACACACACACACAAGAAAATACAACCAAACTCAACAGAGGCATTGTTTGGATCCTAATTCAAATAACATAATTATAAGACATTTTTGAGACAATCAGGCAGAATTTGAACACAGACTATTCTATTCAGAAATTTAAGAATTTGTTAATAATTTTATTAGGGTGCTAAGTGGTATTATGTTATTAAAAAGTATGTGTCCTTTAGAGAATAATTGAAATAATATGCCTAGAATCTGTTTTAAAAATACTCTAGCAGAATAGAAAAACAAGGTTGGAAGAGGGGAAGTAAAATAAGAACATAACGGTTACAAAGAGGGAGGGTCAGGAGTGGAGCTTAATGGTAGAGCACTTGCCTAGAAGTGCAAGGTTCTGGGTTCTATCCCCAGCACTGCAAAAGTATAAAACAAAAAATAATTAAGAATAGCAACATATGATAATTGTTGAAGGCAAAAAACAGGACTTAGGGGTTCCTTATGCCATGCTTTACTCTTTTGTATGTGTGAAAATTAACATGAAAAGTTAAAGAGCAAAATGATTTTTGTGCTTCCTAAAACACTAAGAAGCCACTGAAGAGAAGTTTGAAAGGACTGATATCTTACGAACAGGCTCGATTATAATAATGCAATACCAGAGTATTCCTTCCATCAAAGAACTTTGTATCATCTTAAGAATTTTCAAGGGTCAATGAACTACTGGTAATATAGAAGTTTTGTTAATTTCTTATTCTAGTCACCTTACCCTTACACATGTAAAAGAACTTTCTCCTGGCCAAGTCCAGTGTGAGTAGTGTACACTATATATAATTAAAATGAAGCTATTTGACTAATACAGTCATTCATAAAAATTCTCATTTGCTGGGTATTAGGCTTCTAGCTGTGTACACAGTAATGATCAGGACAGATTGATGTTTATTTTATACAGCATTTAAAAATAAATGGACTATATTTTGATTCATTTTAGTGCTGAAACTCAAACCATCCAGCACACTAACTCCATTTTATGTTCATTTAGTTATAGTTTCATTAAATAAAAAAATTTAGATCCACTAAATCCTTCGAGGTTAGAAAGAATCTAGCCTCAAAGGAATCTTTACTTCTGACTTAATAACTGGTGGTTTCACAAAGTCTCATTCATTTGATCTAAGGTTAAAATAAAGGCAACAAAATAGTCTAAAAGGGAAGATAAAATTGAACAAATATTAATGCTCAAGAGAAGTGTTGTCAAATGTATACCTGTCTTGAAAACCCTGAAGGGCTCTATCAAGACTATTTTATTTAAGTCAACAGACTTTGTAAAAAAATTACCAACTTTCAAACTCCTGCAAATAAGGACTTAATGCAATATTGATCTCATCTTTGTAACTCTTCAGTTAGCCAAGAGCAGAGCTATTAGATTGCTTTTAAACCACATGTATATAAAGTTTGAGGAATTCAAAAGCACTTAGCATCTGCTATGAGAAACAGAAATAGCTGCCACTCTATTAGGGAGAGAAAAATACTAAATAAGAAAATTAATTATGTGTGGCAGTTATAAATCTCAGCACACAAATTAAAAAATATAAGACTATTTCTTTATGTTACTGTAACTGAATTTTGTTTCTAAGTCCAAGAGATGTTTCCTACACTTAACCTTCACCTTCTTTCCAGGTTGTTATCTGCTAAGACATTTTCAGTAGCATCAAATCTTTGGCCCTCATTCTTTATGCCCAGGTTTTTTTCCAGCCAGAGGCCCCATTAGATCTTGGGTGCTTTCTGCCATGTTTAGAACATTTTGGTACCAAGAGTATATTATTCTGAATAGGCTAACCACTAAAAAATAAAATCCAAATCTCAAAGACTTAACATATTAAATCTGATTTCTCACATCATAGCATAGTGTGGGGATATAGAGCAGAGATGAAAAGAGGGGCTCTACTCTCCAGTCATTCGGAGATCCCTCTAAAATAGGCTTTCATGACTTTTTTGTTCTGTAGCCCCCTTTGGCAGTGTAGTGAAGCCTAAGGACCTCTTCTCAGTAAAAAAAAAAAAAAAAAGTTTTCTAAATGTTTCTAAAGGTATAAAATCATATTGGATTATAAAAGAAGGAAGTTACATTGAAATACAGTTAGCAATCTATTTTTAAAATATCTTTGTTATAATAATATTTGCACTTCTTTATTAGCATATAAATAAAAATTCTAGGAATGGGTCTATTGATCATAGTTATTTCAAAGCAATTCTGAATACAAATAATACTTGAGATACTTCCAATAGTTGTACTCTAATATGAACATACTGTGGTTTTTATTGTAGAAAAAGTCAACAAGTATTACTAACAAGTATTACTAACATTGATACATACATTCAGAGTTGAAAGAAATGTTCATTTCAGCTCCTCATTCAGTGACTGCCATTTTCTAGAATCATGTGTCCTCCACACCTACATTCAGGTAGCAGATAGGGAGGAGTATGCATATAGAGGTTCATATGCACAGGTTTTAAAAGTGTGTCCCATTGGAGAAACCAGGAAATTTAGCTTTATATCCAGGAGGGAAAGAAAGGAGTTCTGGTAACCACACTGCAAAGTTTCTGCCACAGGGGGTGCACATCCTAGTAGTGCTCTAGACTGTGGGGGATTTTGCATCCATGCCCAGCTGGGAGTATGGGATCCTTGCTGCTCCTCCTCTTTTGAATTCTGTAAGTCTACCTAGGCATTTATTGTCCTTGTTGTTTGTATAAACATGTGACATAGACTTCTGCTCTTGCACAAATCTGGGCATAGGAAACTGGGATTCTAATACTTTGCTTCCATTGTACTCTCATTAAGCTTGTAGGAAATGACCCCTCTACTCTAAAATCCCCAAACTATCTGCACCTGCACTTCTACCCTCTTCACCAGCGTGTAGGCCTAGTTGCTTGAATGGAAAAAGTAAATGGTAATGAAAGAAAAAAATGTTCCTACCACAAATGTACTGTTATCCTGCCACTATTATGGTATTCCTCCTGTGGAGCTAGAGTTCAGATACATATAGAAAAATGTTCTGAAAGGCGTAATTTTTTATTTTTCCTCATCTCTGCTCTTAGGGTCTAGGCAATAGAGAAAGTTAAAAGAATTGATGATGAGTAGGAAGGTTGGCAAAGGAGACTTGGGTGTCTTCATCTAAAAAGTAGTAATAAAAATTACTGCTAACACTGTAGAACTTGCTGTGCTGTACTATTCTAAGGACTGTCCTTGAAGTGTCTCATTTAGTTCTCATGATATCCCTGTTAGGTGGGTGCTATTACTCCTATTACAGATGAAGAAATCATGTCAGGGTTGCCTGTCATGCAGGTAGCAGGTGGAGAACAGAGGTGCAGACTCAAGTAGTCTGACTCCACAACTGAGGATTAAAGAATTTCTGTAAATTACTAAGCACAGCTCTTCGCACAGTTAAATATTCTGTAGACTTAGGTCCTTAATAATAATAGTAACTATTCAGTTTCTTCTCCACAGCTATCAAATGATAGAATGTTGTGTATGAGCAGCAACAGTTTGCAATCTTGGAAGGGAGATGCATCTTAACGATTAAAATAGCTTTCACTGACAAGCTGAATGTCAAAGCATTCAGCTGAATCAACGCTCATCAGCGGCAAAGTTTCTAGGGAGCCATAGCAATGAAGACAGGTCAGTTCAAAACGTGCTGGTTGAGGCAGGAATGCCATCAAACTACTGCTCATCTCCTGACAAGAAATATGTGCTTGGTGATTAATAACAAAAAAGAAAAACCGCATAATCTTAGCATTTTTAGTTTAGCTGGCAGTTGAGTTAACTAAGGTTACTTCAGTGACTCTCTCTTTCTGGTTTATTCTTCCTGTCGCTAAGCTGTCATTCTAACAAAAAGTTGTTAAATGTTCACATGAGCATTCACTGAAATAGACTGTTCTTAATTTTACCAGACAACTAATTATAACTGGAATGATACAATGAAATATGGAAGAAAGTTAGAGACTGACAGGTCTAGTAAATTCCTAGTATAACCTTACCCCAGATATGCCAGAAACCATAGATTTCAAATGCAACTGCACTCTATGAAGATAAAGAGGGGGTTGGGAAGACAGAAAATATTGTTTTGAAGTACTAATCAGATTCCATTTGTTGAATTATTTATAATCTCTAACAATGTCACCTTTCAATCAGTGTGTGATATAACTTTGTCAGAGGTAATTGATAAAAGTAGAGATTTTTCCTAAACCTTTTTCTGTGTGCATTCTCTATGTTCTATATGCTCCAGTATATAAAATCTAATGTACTTTAGGAAGAGGTAAAGAAAACAATATTAAAATTCTTGTGAACGGGTAATGGTTCAAAGAGCCAAAACAAAAGCCTTCCTGAAAATATTCTGCAATGCTCTTTTTATGGATTAGTATCTTAAGAACATCGTAGGATATTTTTAAAGTAAAGCCATATTTACTTATGTTGTGTTCATAACAATTAGTGTGTATTTTTCAGGCTTCCATAGGCAACCATTAGGAAAATCTGGTAATGTGAAAATTTGAGCTTAATATGCTAAGAAATTAAGGGCTTAATATTATAAGAAGTTAAGGATATTCATATTTTGAAGGAGATCTTTATGAAAATGTCTACACCACTAAGCAAACTATCCTAGAGCATTTATTGCAGTGTTATTTGGCTTTTTAAGTTTAATTTCTTTAAAATATTTACTGAGATAGCTGGTATTTAACTTTTTTACATAACCTTTACTAACTATGTACAAATTAAGAGTAGTGATGATAGTCTTTTTGACCTGTTCCTTCACATCTTACTCCTTTTCTGAAAGATTTTACATCTCTGCAATTTCTTTCCTATAATGATGATTTTATACAAAAAAAAAGATTTTTATCTGTTCAATGCATAATGGTTACCTCTACCTGTTACTTCTATGTGCAAGTGATAGATGGAAAAAGATAATTCAACTTTACAGTTGTGGTGCCCTTCTCTTGTTATGTTTGTTTACAGTTAAAATAGACAACAATACTCTACTATGCTTGCTTTAGTTTAAATATCCCTTTCATTGTGTCTCACTAACTTTTTAAATTTATCAAGGATAGCATTCATGTCTTAATTTATCTTTGTTTCCTTAATGCCTGGTACATGGTACTCAGTGAACAGCCATTGACTGAATAAATGAATGAATGATTGAACCTCCTAAACTATTTATATAGTAATTTTAAAAAGGGAAAGAGAAAATAATGTGTAGAAAATACTACTTTTTTTTGTGTGTGTGTGGTACTGGAGATTGAACCCAGAAGCATTCTACCTCCAAACTACACCCCCAGTTCTGTGTTTTATTCTTTATTTTGAAAAAAGGTCTCACTAAGTTGCGGAGGATCTCACTAAGTATCTGAGGCTGGCAGTGAACCTGCGATCCTCCTGTCTCAGCCTCCCAAGTACTGGGATTACAAGCGCCATGACACCTGGCCTACTTTATATTGCTTAATGTAATCAGGACACTTTAAATTATGAATAAAGATGCATAATGGGTATTTTGGGTTCCTCTCTTGGTCTCAGAAAAAGAAAATAAATAAGACTTACAGAACTGGACATAGAACTTTTAAATAGCTAAGAAAACCTTTCATTCTTTTAGAGTTGAAGTTCCTTTTGAGTAAGGTAAGATGGGATAGAATTTGAAGATGGCAAGCAAGATAACTCAGTTTTGTTAGCTTGGAAATAGGTTTAACAAGACCAATTTCAGTCTTTCAGTGTTCTACACACACACACACACACACACACACACACACACACACACACACACACATTCTTCTTATATAGACAGAAATGGTGTTCAGGTATCAGAACATGTTTTTATTTCCTCATGTGAGGGAGAGGAGAGAACCCCAGATATCTGGATCTTTGTGCTATCAGTTGAATTCTCACTGACATCCACAGGGATATGTCTAATCCACACTGTTTACTGGGTGCCTCACTGATCTGCTGCCCAAGACTGTCTTGGTTAAACTAATAACCTTCCATTCCTCTTTTAGTGCTGGCAGAGCCAGTTGTCCTTCCTTGCTCATTTATTCTCTTTCTTCTCCACAGCATTGCAGATTCTTGAGTCTCAACCACATCTACCCTCTGGACACTGGCTTAGCCTGACTGCTCTGCAGCATTTGCTATGGGGTCATCTCATGGTTGATGGCTTCTCATTTTCACCTCTCAACAACAACTTTCCACATACCCTACTGGGATCATGAAGGAATAATTGAACACAGGAGCCACTGCACAAGAGCCAAGGAAGCTTGAAGACTGACATTACACAACCTTCCTGGGCCTACCTACACCATGCTGCCATTGTATTCTGTTTGTAGTAGTCCATGTTGGGTGTGGTTATCCTGTAAGGTTGTATGTCAGAAGGAAGCAGGGCAAACTCTTGAAGTGTCCCAGCTTCTGGTTTTTGTCATTAGTATTATTACTATTATCATCATCATCATTATTATTATTTTATAGTACTGGGGACTGAACCCAGGGGCATTCTACCTCCAAGCTACACCCCTAGCCCTAGTTTATTTTTATTTGAAATAGGGCCTCCCTAGGTTGATGACAATCTCACTACTTGCTGAGGCTGTCCTAGAACCTGCAATCCTCCTGTTTCAGCCTCCCAAGTACTAGGATGACAGGTGTGCACCACCATGCCCAGCTTTTTGTTGTTGTTTTTCTGGGTTTTCATCCTTGGTGAGGTAGTCAGGACTATCAAGTCAGACCTCATGTCTCATTATTTCTCTTTGCTGGTAGAAGTATTCCTTTCCTCTACCTCTCTCTGGAAACATTCCCTTTGTCCTAATCTCCCCTTTCTTAAGGAGGTATTTTTTCCTTTCCCAGTGGGAGAAGGTGACCAGTAAGGGCTTCTACTGTACAAGCAGAACTTGGAGATTTTAAGAAAAGGACAACTAGTTATTAAATTGGAATCTCTACTCTGCTTGATTGTGTCAATTTGTGTGTTTGTGTATGTTTTTTTTTTCCTGTAATGATGTAACTTGCCATTTGTTGAGGAATTATAATGTTCACATACAATGCTATGGCATTTATTAATACATTTAATCCTATCAGCAACTCTGTGAGCTAGGCATTATTTATTATCTTTGTTTTACAGATGAGGAAACTGAAGCCCAAAGAAGCAAAATAAATATCCAGGAATGAACCCACGTCTGTTTGAATTCAAAACCAAAATTCCTGCTCTCTTATTGCCACTGTTTGCCTTCCTTTTATTTACAAAGATGTTAAAACTTCAACAAAAAGGAGAATCCACTATTTTAAAATGTGTTGAATTAATGTATGACAACTATGCCAATTGTAAATATTTACAATAACCTTCAATTATAATCCCCTTTTAGTATTTTTTCTTGGAAAAATAAGTGAAGACAAATTCAACAAAAAGAGTCTGTTTTAAAATGTTGAGTTGATTTAATGTATGACAAATACATAGTTGTCATATGTACTTATATAGCCTTCAATTATAATCCCCTGTTACTATTTTTTTTCTAGTAAAAATAAGTGAAGACAAAGTACTTTGACCTCTGCACTGAGAGTCTTAATGCTGTTTTTATGTTCATAGAATGTGAATTACCAAAGTATATCATTTTTCATGTTTAAATTTTTATGAAAACTAGAGTATATGTGGATTTAAGTCTAAGCCCTGACATTAACCATCTGATGACAAGAGATAAGTCTGTTCTCTGTAAACATAATCAGCCCTGTAAGTACTTCTTACAAATCTATCCCAATGTACTCTGAGGACGTCTGCCTAATGGTAAGTGATTGCCTGAGGCAGATGTAAAAGAGTTTTTTCCTACATAAAAAAAGATTTGCCATTTTTTGTGCCAATATAAACTTCTATCTTTCCTTTTTTCTTTTAATTTTCTCCCTTACCTCCAAAACTATTTTATTCTTTCACTGCAAGCATCTGTTTATCTCTTTATTTTTAAATATTACAGCTTTCTAACATCTGTCTCTAGGGCAGCATAATCTTACTGATGAAATATTCCATGTTTTCCTTGAGCCCTTGTCAATATGTCTTCGTGTTAACAGCTCAGCAGATGGAGAAACAGAAGGAGTAGCCTCAGCTTACCTGAGTGATTTCTCTCCAGCACCAAGTGCATTGACTGTCTCTAGTAACTTGATGATACGAGTTGGAGCAATTTGAAAATAAGAAATGATAGCTGGTTTTTACTGTGTTATCTACTAAAACTATTGGCTGCTTTTGTTTGTTACTAGGAGACAACAGAATTACAGCAACCTATCTAGTTTGGGCTATGCCTATTTAAGATAATGAAAATAAAATAAACAATAATACTAATATTGCTTTGGGCATAAATTAGCATATCCCCACGTGGTTCCAGGGTAATAACAGTGACTTAGCAGCAGCAATGGCTTTTTGCAACACTGAAATTGTGGGAGCCTCTGGCACTGCTTTTTATAATAGCATTGTTCTTTTACACAGGACAAATTATGTTTTGTATTGTTTTGTTTCTTAATGGACCACCTGCTTTTTACTTAAGCATAATCCTAAAGAGACCAAAGCAAGGTTTTGAAGCAAGAAAGTAAGATGGTAATATGAATACCTTTGTGCCAGCTATAGAGAATGACCTACACTCCCCTCCCTTTACATGCAGCTTTATAAAACACCACTGAGTGGGCTAGAGATGTAGCTCACTGGCAGAGCACTTGCCTAGCTAGCATGTGCAAGGTCCTGGGTGCAATTCTTAGTACCAAAGAAAACCCTACTGAGTGGGCTCAGATTTGTTGGTAAGTTATTCAAAGATGTTAATCACCAGATACAATGTTTTCTTTGGTTAAAAGAGAAACTTGTGAATGAAGCCTGTGAGTTACCTAGTAAAATCTGTGGTTTTCCCTTTGGAGATAAAAGCAAGAGGCAAGATGTGACTATCTGAAATAAAAATAATGGGGTATATGGATGAGTGGGAGAAATGGGGAGCAGTGCTGGAAATTAGACTACTGCTAGGAAGCTTTAGAAAGGATCAAGAAATAGCTTATAGTTTTCTCAAATTTTTACCTGTGACTGTCATCCCAGGGTTATGTTAAAAATGTAGATTTTGTTAGAGTAGATCTGGGGTGCAACCTGAGTGTCTGCATTTCTAACTAATTCTGTGAGGAGCTGGTATTGGTCCAGAAACCACACTTAGATTAGGAAGGGTTTTAAAGCTCTTCTCTAACCCCATAGACACTGCAGTCAGGACACCTGTGACCAGCCTTTAGGTTGGTTTGATTAGACCGTAAATAATTCAGAATCTCATTATTAGATATGCACTCATAAATCCTGTTTGTCTTTGAGATTGTGTTATATGAAGTTGATGTCCTAATAATTTTCAGTAAAATTCCAGACATATCAAAATGTATAAATAAAAAATGTTTCTATATAGTACATGAAATGTATTGACAATCTAAATTACATCTTATATTAGGCTATATTCATTTCTCATCTTTGGCATTGAAACACATAATTGGTATATGAGATTTTTTTTTATTTCACTTTTCTCATTGTAGTCATTGGTTGATAAATTATATACACTAATTGTTTTTCATTTAAACAACATTTGACAAGATTTAAAAAAGACTAAGTCATTTTTTGTTTTTTTTTTAAACAACACACCTGTACATTTGACAGAGGTGGTATGGGAAACATTTTCAAGAGAGAGTTCCCATTTGAGGAGAATTTCAGACCCAGTATTTCTCAAGGTATAGTTCATATACATTCTGCATCATAATCACCCAGATGTTATGTTTGGAATGCAGTTTTTTAGACCAGTGTGCACACCTGGAATCCTAGTACTTAGGAAGCCTGGGACAGGAAGGTTGACAGTTCTAGGACAGCATCAGTAAAGGACTGGAGGTGTAGCTTTGATGTAGAATGCCGCTGGGTTCAATCCCCAGTACCACAAAAATAAAATGCAGTTTCTGTGACTCTGGCTCAAATTTACAAAGTCAAAGAAAATTTAAAGGGAGCTCCTTCCATTGGTAGTAATCTTTGTTTTACTTCAAATTACTGAATTTCAAAAGAAGCAAAGGACTTGGAACTGATACAGCAAATTTTTGTTTAAAACATAAGAATTGAGGTCATATATGGGAATTTTATCTTCTCATTTTTTGTAAAGTTAAAATTGCTCTACTTAAAAATCTTAAAATTTATGTATAGGTGTGAACAATTGATGCATATATATGTATATTGCACAAATATTTTGTACGTTAAAACTGCTCTACTTAAAAAGCTTAAAATTTATATGTAGGTGTGAAACACTTTATGTATATATGTATGATTGTGCATGTATTTTACATAAATGTGATCATATTGTGTGTTTTTTTACAGAGCACTTTTTTTCATCATTACTTCCCTTTCCACACCCAGTCCTTACTTTTAAAGTAAAAAATAGCTGTAACTGGGCCTTGGTGGTATGTGGCTCAAATCTGAAGAGTGAGAATACTTGCATACAAATCACACTTAAGTTTTCCTAATTTTCCAGAGCAAAAAAGAATCAAATTCTGCAATGTCCTGTTAGGAACCAGACACCTGGCAGGTCTGCAACCACATGCCCTTCTGTTCGTGTCATTAGCTCCTTGTATCCATCACCATCTGGGTGTTCTGAGTTTGAACTTGTATTAACAGTCCCTAGCCAAAAGCCAGTGAAACAGACCAAGTGACTTATCAAGGTCCTTCTTTATATTTTTTCCTTGACATGAATGCCTCTTTGAAATCCTGAAAGACACAGATCATTTCCTTGAGGTGCACTTGAAGGGTTATTTAAACGCCATGTTTCTTTATATGGGCATAGGAATTACATTTTGTGAAGTTCTGAAAAAAATCCTTTCATTATAAATCATACATCTATTGCTTTCCTAGCCAAAATTAAGATAGATTTCTCACCATTGGAATGGGATCATCACCTCAACTGCATATTATAAAAGCTTACCCAGAGAACACAGATCTTAGTGAGTTGAGCAATTTTCATAAGAGATGGTTTAATAAAGTGGGAAATCACACACCTCAGAGTCCAGTGGCTTAAATTTTAGTCCTACCTTGGCTTATTACTACCTGGATATCCTCTGGCACATCAATTTTATCATTTATAAAGACAAAAATAACTTCCATGCCCTCTGGGTTATTGTATAATGAGGCAGTATTAAAAAGCTGCAGTATTATTTGTTAAAAGACATGTAAGTATGCTAATGTATACTTTCAGAGCTTACCCCCCCCAAAAGTTTAAATGGATGCAAAATAACTGATAATATTTTTTTTTTTCTTCCTAGTGGTCCAGGGAGGGGTAAAAAGTGTTTCAGGGAATTTATCATCAAAACAATTATGTGGCAAGGACAAATGTGTACATGTTATGTGGACATTTTATGGCATAAAATATGAAGAAGGGAGTGAATTCCTGTTAAATATAGCAAATCAGTTCTGTATGCTCATTTAAGAAGAGGTGGTTTAGTAAAATTGCTTATCTCTTGCTCTGTAATCTAAGCATTCATATGTAAAAATTACCTATGTTAAACTACTCCCTTTTACATGGTTTTGAGTAGAAGAGACAATACAGACACACACACACAGGACCAAATTTTTTACATACTCAAAAATGTTAGTAAACTATTAGGCAAGCATCTTGCTGGTTTCCACCAGAACTAGTGTTAAGCTCCATAGTTCACGTTTTATTCCTGAAAACAAGTACAAAAGTTAAAAGTTGACTGTTAAATAATAGATGTTCTAGGAAACAATTATTTCTAATTGTTTCTTTGACATCTAAGCCAATTTTGCATCCTGAGACAGGGTACCTTTAATAAGTTTCCTCATGGCTAAGAAGTATGCCTTTCCTTTGTGAAGTGGCAGAAAGTATAAAAGAAAAGGTGAGAAAATCACCACAGAAATGCTTTTGGGCCCATCATTTTAGGAAAGTATACACATGGAACTTGAGGAATACAATTTGAGTCCCTTACAATTACTCATGCCTGTGTATGCCTTGAAGATTAACATTTCTGCAGATTTCACTTTATTCTCTTCCTTGTACTTGGGGTGATGTGAAGTAGATTACTTCAGATGCACTAAGCATCTAAGGCTAAAGCATCACGGCTTTTGTGTGCCTAATGGATTAGCATCAGCATTATGTTAATGGGTGACAATATCATGTAATGGTTAGACTCATTCACTGGACTATACCTAGAGTTATACCTTGGCACATGCTTTGGAAATATCCAAATAACTGTACATAAACTGTCTTATAGCAACCCTATCAAAATTAACCCTTTTGCAGGCTAAAAAGGAGCACCCTGAAATAAAGTCAGTCTAGGAGAGAGTATAAAATGAATAAACTTATCAGCTGTTAGAAGATCAAAGATTGTTTATGAAATCTGTATTGGATCTTCTGTTGTCCTTATAAAAAAGAAAGTATAGATTTTTTTTTTTTTTACTGAATCGAATTTTATTTTCATAATGGGTAGCTTTCAAAATAATTGGGCATACCACTTTTGCTTCTTGAATGAAGAAAGAAGGCTGTATTTATGAATTTTCGCATGCCAGTACAATTCTGATTAGAAAACATTTGGGTCAGTTTTACTGAAAACAGAAGTTTCCATCTTTAATGAGGAAAATGCATGATAGTGGCTTATCTTAGAATGTAAAGCTTTTAGAGTTGCCCTGTAATTCATAACTTATCCCTGAGAATTCAAAGCTTTATAAATTATAAACCTTTTCCAGGACATGGTATACACTGTCTTATGTCAGATAGGGCTAGGCTAAGCCAAGGGCATAAATGGGTATCATTCATCCCTGATGCCCAATATTATTCTCTTGCTTGCATTGTGCACCTCTGCCAAGAAGAAAATTCCTTCAAAACAGTTCCAGTACCACTTTTTGCTTCCTTTCCTGTTCTGTTTCTCTTTCCTGCAACCATATCAATCAGTCAAATCCATGTCATAACTGCTAATAAAGCAAATTTTTTTCATTTATAATTAAATTATTAGTAACTGCTGGAATTACTCCTATAAGGAATATTAATAGAGTACTTATGAAGAATGTTTGTATTTAATTCAGCTAAGTTTGATTGTTAGCATCATCAGCATCATTATTATCCCACTTCTGGAAAGATCCAAACAGGGTATCCTGCCATCTTGGGTCACACTTTTCAAAAAAAAAAAAAAGAAGGCATTTCCTTATCTGTGAGCAAATGAAAGATAAGAGTACTAAGCAAACAGTTGTGTTTGGAGCATTTTCTATATCTTTCCTCTAGGACTTCTTCCATATTTTCAACAATTTTGAAGTCTCAGTTTTTTGCATCCATAAAATAGTAATAACTGTAGGGTTGCTATAAGGAGTGCAGAGTTGTTAAGGAGTTTAAATAAGAAAATTCCATCAATTACCTAGTCCAATATCCATAAAATGTTAGGTGTACAAAAATATTAGTCTAGCTACTTCCCCTGTAATTGGTGAGCAGACATTTTAATAAAGCTAATCATCCTAATACAGAATTTTATGCTTAAATGTCATTTTAGGTAAAATGATGATTCAGTGATCATAGGCTGTTTCTACCTGCCCAGTCTCCTCTCCATTCTCTTCTGAGTTGTCTCGGAATGTGGCCAGACAAAAGGAAGTACACATGAAACATGAAAAGATGAGGAATAATAGACCCAGTAAAGATGATCTTGAGTTCCACTTTATATCAATAATAGTAGAACAAGAGTTCTTTTCAATCAAACAATAAATAGTTTTTTTTAAAAGAAATCACTTCAGTGGAGTTTTATTCCAATAGTAAAGGACTTGTATTTCCATTCCCTGTTTTCAAATCTAAAAGGCAAATATCCTTAACATATTCTTGAACAAAAGGAAAAAATAAAAGGCACAAGTAAATAAAGAACACATCAAGTTTCCTAAGATGTGTTTTTCCAATTGTAATAGCATAGAACTAACTTAGGAAAGCATGATTACCAGTGAAACCCTGGGTGTTGCAAACTCAGTTTATACTTTGGAACTACAAATAAAATAATATATGACATGTTTTGAAGAGATCCAAGTACAATATGACTTTGATAGGTGTTTTATATGTTTCCAAGAGAAAAAAAATTAACTAAAATCCACTTCATTCTTTGTGCAGCGCATACTCTGCTTTGTCTATTGAAAAAATAAATGAGCAATAGTCTCCAAGAAATCATCTTGGCCAGCATTAATGACTAGTTTAGTAGTTAACAGCCCGAGGCATAGCCAGAGGCCGTTAAGGCTCTTGGGGGAAGAAAAGGTTGGAGGGTTGTGGTTTACCAGTAATTAACTCTAGGTATGAATC
Source organism: Graphiurus murinus (assembly GCA_004027655.1). Lineage (NCBI taxonomy): Eukaryota > Metazoa > Chordata > Mammalia > Rodentia > Gliridae > Graphiurus > Graphiurus murinus. The sequence goes on along the minus strand of PVLC010002894.1, from coordinate 81,091 downwards.
CAAACTTCCTAAGAAAAGAGATAAAAGTTAATCTGGGTGATTCTGCCTGTATATTTACCTTTTCACATACTCTTTCTCCACCCATCTTTGTTAATAAATAGGAAAAGAAGATGAGGCCATCATTTCACAAACCAAGCTGGATTGGAAATAATTCATGTAATAAAATAGAGATGCTCAGGGGACCAATTAATGCCTTTTCAGGCTTGGACTATATAACTATAAGAACTATTAAAAAAAAAAAAAACATTCGGTCTACCACATTAGTTGATTGTTGGTGAATTGAAACTCAATCATGAGATCATAAGGATTTTGGGGAGCTTTTTTTAAGTTTTTAATCCTATCTCAATAAAAGTAAATACATAAGGATTATAAATAAACCAAATCTGAAGTAATATAGATTGGGACAACCTCAAGAGGGTCAGGAGATAATGAAGATTATGCCTCAATATTGGGATTATGATGTTAGTTCTTTATTTCAATAAAAGTGGATAGAGATCTTTCATATCAGGGACAGGGCTTAGCAGTAAGGACAAAGTAATCTTCTGGGAATTATGCATACAGGCTTGACATCATTTTTATTGGATGGCTGATGAACTGGAAAACTCCAGGATAGCCAGGCTTTAATTTGTAATCTTAATTTTCATATAAATCGGTACATTTCAGGGGGAGGGAGAGGGGGACATGGGACGTTGATGCTTGCTAGCCTTGCAGTAATAAGACAGCCCAGAGCACAGACTGCAGCACTAACTCATCCAGTATCTGATTCTGTCTTTTCCTCTATCCATCTGTCTTCCATCTTTGCATTTATCATTTAACGAAATTTACAGCCAGCAAATACCAAAGAAGCTAATGTTAGTGCAATCTTCCCTCTACTTCCTCTTGGAATGATCTATATTAATCTACTTATCATAGACATGCACACTATAATGCACAATAATTTAGTCTTCAGCCAGGAAAACGACTGCAATTGTTTTGCAAGCATACATTAATGAGTGTTTTTTTTCCTTCTTTTTTGTCTTTTTAAAGGATATAGGGCATAAGAGAACACTAGTTTCCCCTCATAAGACAATTATCTTAGTGTTTTCCATATATAATTTCATAACCATGGGGCAGGTTATCAAACTAGGACCTAGTGGTTACTCATTGGGACATACAGAAACTAGACTAGTATATTTCCAATATAGAATGCAGATGTCCATCACATTGTAAGACAAGTAAAGTCATATAGAATGGAATGTTTCAGAAGTAAATCTGTAAAATAGAATTTTCTCTCCAGATTGTGATAGCCTCTTACATTATAAGTACAATTCAATCTTTATGAAAATCAAAGAAATTTGAGTTGAATCAGCCATAGAAAACGACATACTCCTTTCCTACTTTGTTATTGTTTTAAGGTTTCATGTGTCTCCCAGTTCCATCACAGACTGTTTGCATTACTTTTTTTTCTCATTATTCTGCATTTTAAGTGATTTCTTATACAAGAAGAGGGGGGAAAATCATAGTTCCTACTTTGTCATTTTTAAACCAGAAGTCATATGTAGCCGTTTGATTTTCCAATTTTCCACAAGTGTAAAATACCCTATAAATAAGAAAAATTATTATGTGTCAATAAAAGCGATAAAGACAAAACACCCACATAAGGCCTGTGTTCTACCAATTAAAAGAAAATACCTGGCCAAAGCTACAAATGCAGAACTTGTTATACATACGAACATATTCTGCATCTATCTGAATGGTTCTGATCTAAGATTTTGTCCATGGTTTAGAAGTGTTTTCTAAGACAAATCATCTGCTTCCACGGCTGTTTTCTTTATTTGTTTTCTTCCTAGATGTACAGTTGTCTGAAATCATGAGCTTCTACCTTCAGGTCTGAAAATAGATTATCCCAATTATATCATATCTTCTTACCCTCCAAAGCTCTCAATTTGCCAGTGAAGTAACATGAGAGTTGATATAGATGAATACTGTGACCACAATCCCACTTGGGAGCACACTTATCTCCTAAACAGTACTGTCAACTTGGATTTATCTGTATGGAAGGCATATAAAGCATCGTTTACATAAATAACAGGGTGTTTGAGTTGGACAAATATCAGGGATGAGTAACTGCCCTGAAGTAGACCTATTAAATCAATCACTGGGCTCCAACAATCAGAAAAGCATTCGATAGCCAGACAAAAGTTGGTCACAGTGCAATCTTCCTCTGCTTCTTGATGAGGTAACAAAATATGCCATGTTCATTGAACAGCTGTTTCCATAAGGAGAGCAATCATGAAAAGAGTCTCCCAGAACCTTCAGCACTCACACGAGGAAACAAGATTTCCAGAGAGAAAATTAAAATGCCAACAAGATTTATTCTTGCCTATGTAGATATGCTGTGTTCTTAAACATATCCCCTATTACTTTTAAAGTATAAGAAGAAGAGGTGGTGTCATTTGTTAAAGTCTTGTTATTAAAAAATGAAAGCAATAGGCATGGTTCCTGTTATGGGCTGAATTATGCCCCCTCCAAAATCCATGTGTTATAGTCCTAGTCCTCAGTACCTCAGAAGGTGACTATATTTGGAGATAGGGTTTTTTAAAGAGGCAATTAATTTAAAATAAGGTCATTAGGAGGAGCTTTAATCTGATATGACTGGTATCCTGAGAAGAAGAGGAAATTAGGACATAGATACACTCAGAAAAAGAAGACATGTAAAGGTCCAGGGAGAATGTGGGCACCTCCAAGCCAAGGAGACAGGCCTTAGCAAACCAGCTCCACAAGCTCAGACTTCAAGCTCCAGAACTGGGAAACAAGAGGTTTCTCTCCTTAAACCCACACAGTCTGCAGTACTTTGTCACTACAGAATCAGTGGACTAATACAGTATGGTTTCCTTTCTTGTTCAAAGGTAAATAAGGAAATGAAGAGAGAGGTCCAAAGTTAATTTCCACCTTGCTCAGACAAAATTCTGACACATGGCATCAACATCCAGCTTTTCAGTGATTCCATATGCAAATCAGTGTTCTCTTAATTGCTCTAACTTTGGCTGTGAATATTTTCCCGTCTCATCTTCTCTATTAAGAAGAGTGAAATGTCACATAGCTAGTTGAAAAGGGGCTGCCAAAGCTGCAGAAAGCAAGCATGAAAGTGTATTCCCCACAGAAACATCTGTTCTTACAAATGGGTTAACTCTGAAGAAGTAGACATATAAGTAGTATTTGCTAATTGATTTCAAAGAGGGCATCAAGAAGTGAAATGGGCAATTTACAGGGAGAAAAAGAATGAAACCAGGGAAATTAGAATATATAAAATTGCCTGCAATTTTCTCCAAAATTATCTTTCTTGATAAATAAAATTAAAATTGCTGATACTCAATGGACTATCTTCTCTAGGCCGTAATAATTTTGGTTGAGAAACAACTATCTATAGATGCTGAGGTTCTTGATAGGATCAGAAAATAATTCTGCTAAATAATGAATATTCTGAATTCTAATGTAATTTAAGTATGTCAACAGTTCAGCCCCAAAAAATGCTAACAATGAAAGCCATAAGAGGTGAAAGAAATGGGAAAAAAAACAAAGAACAGATGAAAAATTCTCACTATGAAAAAGTTGAACTCAAATAAGTTTTTTTTTTTTAATTAATGAAACAATCACATGTTAAACACCTAAACATAATATAATGATGAAAGAGGTCAGGAAAGAAATGGAGATTTCTCTCATACTCCAGTCATCTAGGTCATCAGAGACAATCTAATTATTTTCAATCCTTAAAGTGAAAAGATCTGTGCTTCCTAGAAGGTTGTTCAGTTCCTGTGCACATCTACAATTTATCCCCAGCAACTTTTAAACTGACTAAGGCATGTGAAAGAGAGGTGGCATGCATACTTCAGGTCAAAAGAATATTACACTCTTTGACTTAATTCTGAAAGGTCATCCATGTGTTTTGTGTTTTTTGTTTTTTTTCACAGACCAAAGTTCATCTGCTTCAAGGAGCCTTCCTGTCTTCACAAGAAGAGAGCTCACTGAGTGCTATGTGCATATATGCCTCTAAACTTCATGATGGTGTATGATTGCAATGCACTAGCAAAATAAAAATAAAATAAAATGAAGAGAGATAATAGCTAGCTACTTTTAAAGGACACGGTTCCTTTCCCCATTTCCCCCTTGAAGCCCTTTCTCGCCAAGTCCCCCATCATATTATCCTGATCATCAGCACTATAATTGACAACAATTAAAAGAAATCATCATCTGAAAATAAAGTATAAGGAAAATCATTTTGCATGTTTTTCTGATGATCCATGCCTGCAGTGAAAACTAACCTGTAAATTTACCTCTTGGTTTGCTTCCTTCCCAACTAGGGATGTTTCTGTATGCTTCTTGAGAAGATTATGTCAGGAAATATGTACACAAGAAAGCTTTGAGAGAACATGAATGAGAAGGGAAGAATGTATAAGCTAAAAAGGCAGCGGGACAAATATAATATTTTGAGTATATTTTAAGTAGCTGTTACAAAAATACCCTAAAATTCAATGGCTCATAAAATAGAATAATTAGTCCTTTCTAAAGTTGTCCAGGGATGAGCATTTCCAGGCTGGTGGAAAACTTTCCCTACAACTATCTCATTATTCTTTGATTTCCTAAGGCATTCTTCTCTATCTTGGTTGGGGTTGGATCATCCTCCATGATCCATTTTGTTAGAAGGAAAAAGAGATGAAGTATCAGGTGAACAATTTCTTCTTTAAATCGTGTTATTTGGAAGTTATGCATGTCACTATTATGGAGGGGTAGTTGATGCCATAGATGTGTTAGAGAAATTAATGTGAATATATACAACATGTATTTATGTGTATATATATACAACATGTATTTATATGTATATATGTGTATATAATACATGTATGTATATGTAATATAAATATATGCAATGTAATATATAATACAAATAATATACTATATATAATTAAAGATATATAAATTATATAAATATTTCATATAATCTCAGACAGTGCAATGACACAACTAATATGAGATTGTATTATGAAGCATTTGAATGTTTTTGTAGAAATTGTACTTAAAATTTGTCAGATTAAGCCAGGTGAGCTGGCACATGCCTGCTATCCCAGTACTTTGGAGGTTGAGATAGGAGGATCACAGTTCAAAGCCAGCCCGGGCAACTGCTTAGCAAGACCCTGCTTCAAAATAAAAAGTAAAATAAGACTGGGGGTATAGCTTTATAGCTTGGAGATAGAATGACCCTGGATTCAGTCCCTAGGGAGACACACACACACACACACACACACACACACACACACACACACACACACAGATTAATGTGAATCAACTGCTTATCCCTTCTCATTTTTCATTTTTTGCCTACCACCATTGTGGTTATTTTGTAGCCTTTTACACCTGCAACCCAAACTGAACAAGAGTAAATCAGCCATATTTTCTTTGAATAGTAATCTTGTTATATAGGAGTATTAGCAGTGCCTTTCACAGAATAGGAAATCAATACATTTGGAGAGGGAAAAGAAGGGAAGGGAAGAAGAGAGGAGAGAGATTTACATCTTTAGAAAAGAAAGTGTTAGATCTTTTGTCAAAATTCATAATTAAAGTTACCAAAAGCAGACACATACAATGAATTTCAAGACATTCTACTTCATATAGAGTATCAATCTATATTAAAATTACATATTTCAAAGCAGAATTCTTCTGATGCCCTTGTAGCCCACATATACATTCATACTCCCAACATATTCCATATGTTGTTTTATTAAATTACATATGTAGTTTTACGAATACAAGACCAAATAAACTAACTCAATAGAGTGAGAAGAAATTATCTCAGCCAATCTTTCATTTTCTGTAGTTCTGCTACAGAAGCATCTTAGCATCTGCCATTTTTCAAAGATATTAGAAATTACTTCAAGTAAGGCTGCCTGCTATTCCAGACAAAATAACATTGAGTCTCTTTTAGAATACAGTAAATTGTGTAATGCAAATTAGCTACTACTTAAAAAAAAAAAAAAGGCATCTTTGCCCTACAAAGTTGAATCAAATTCAAGCATTTGTTGTGGGTTTTTAATGAAATTATACCTCTCTCCAGCTCTCAGCTAGCCCAAGCTCTGGGGATTACCCGTTCCCAGGTGGGAACTCTTCTACCTGTTCACCGATATCAGCCTTCATCATCACCCCATGCAGGAGCATTTTAAATTTTATTTTACTATCCTCTTGCAGACTCAGAGCCGAGGGTCTAGAAGGGGATTCTAGCACCAAAAAAAAAAAAAAAAAAAAAAAAAGAAAGAAAAAAAGTATAAAATTGCTTCCTCTGAATAATCAGCATTATAACTTATCTGAATGCTGATAAACAGGAATTAATATGTCCATTAATAAATTTTTTCTCATGAGCAAATGCACAAGCTGATCAATGTGCTATGATACAAAGCAATGTAAGAAACACGCCAGCCTCTTAGAATTTAAGATTAATTGAAATAAAGGAAAAAGAAAAATATTTAAAAGCATAAGGAGGTATAAGTATCTATAACTAATACAGAGAATCAATATTTTAGGAACTCAGAGGCAGGAAAAATCTCAGCACAGGACTGTTCAAGGAAACCTTCATAATAGAAATGTCGTGGCATTGGGCAGATTTAAACAAGACAGAGAAGCAAATGGAAAGAAATTTTTAAAGTAAATGAAGGGGTGTTCTGATCAAATTCCTCAGCTATCTTCCTTAAAACCCATCCATAAAAATATTGAACATTTATTGAATGCCAGGCATTTTATGAGGGCTATTTTATATCTGCTGAAAGCACACTTCTGACTTGGAGACAAAGGTAATCCCCACTTTATAGATGAGGATCCTGATGAATAGTTTATTACTTCATTTAAGGTGACAAAGCTAATAAATGACAGAGACAGGATGTACACCCATGTCTGCTTCTAGAACTCACAGGGCTAGCTAGAGCAATATAATCACTTTTATTATTGAAAAGTTATTGGAATTTATTATTTTCACCTCACTTTTATCAGTGATTACCTTCAGACCTTTATGATACCCAACATGAACTGCTATAACAATTTGCTTGCAGTATGGTTTCCCTAATCTTCACACCTGTCTCCTTGGTTTATTCTTCATTATGTCCACCTCATTCATTTCCTATTCAAAACCTTTTAGGGACTCCCAAGTATGTTACACACACACACACACACACACACACACACACACACACACACACAAATATCAAAATAAATAAATAAAATAATGTGTTAGAAACTTAATTCCCCAATGCAGCATTGTTTAGGGTTGGTGGTAGGAGTGCGGCCCTTATGAATATATCTATGTCTTTCTCATGTGAGTAAGTTCTATGGAAACTCAATTAATTACTGTAATACTGGACAGTTATAAAGCAAAGCAGTCCCTTGGGTTTTGTCTCCTTCACACAAACCCTTGTACTCTTCTGCTTTCCGCTGTGAGCTGCAGCATGAAGCTCTTATCAGATGCAGCTACCGGATCCTGGACTTCCCAGCCTCTAAAACCTTGAGCCAAAAATAATTATTTTTTCTTTATAAATTATCCATTACTGAGTATTTTGTTATAGCAGCAGAAAGCAGACTAAGTCAGTATCAGATGAATTTATAGGCTGGCTTGCCTTTCCCACTGGATTTCCAATGACTTAAGGATAGACACAATGCCTTCTTCTCTTCCTTTCTTTGATATCTCCTACAAAAATTCTAAGCTTATAGTGGACATTTAACAAGTGTGGTTCTTTTCTAAATTTGAATTTTGATAAATTAGCATATCACAAACACAAGGAGCTGCTTGCACTGATGGAATAGGTGAGACAAGAAGGGAAGAAGTGACAGAAGTGGTGCAGTACATAGGCTACATCTCAGGGGCACCCTGAACATCAGTGTGGTGAGAAGTTTGAATTTAAGCTTGAAATAGCCAACAAAATGCTCTTTAGGCTGAAACGTGTGCTAAAGTATATGGCAAGGTGTAAAAGCAAATTTCATTGTAACACTTACCCTGTAGAATGTGTTATGTCTCAGAGAATATAACTTTCAGAGCAGAAGAACAAGTTATTTTATATTAAATCAATAAGAATTCATGGTTTTAATAATTCTGTCTAATAATGTCTTCTGCATTCCTCCTTTATCAATATTGGAGATAGAAAATATTATGAGAAGCATAATACTTGATCCTTGGCTCTCTGGTTTTTCTAAGCTATCTTTTTTTTTTTTTTTTTTTTTTTTTTTTTTTTTTTTTTTTTTTTTTTTTTTTTTTTTTTTTGCGGTACTGGGGACTGAACTCAGGGGCATTCTACCTCCGAGCTACACCTCCAGCCCTATTTTTTATCCTTTATTTTGAAACCAGGTCTCGCTAAGTTGTGGAGTGCCTCACTAGGTAGCTGAGGCTGGCCTCGAACCCGGATCCTCCGGTCTCAGCCTCCCAAATGTTGGGATTACAAGCGTGCGCCACCACGCCCGGCTCTAAGCTATCCTTTTTGATTGAACAAGAAAGATCTTCTGCAACTGCAAAAGAACTTTCTTTCTTGCTCTACACTCTATACTTTCTGACTAGCTGCCTCTTTCTGGATCCTTGAAAACTTTTAATTTATCCAGGAAACATGGAGAATTAGAGTAATGTAGACTCTCAGTTTTGAACATTAGAGATATTGTGATTGGAGGCAGTAAACCACTTCCTAGAGATTTTCTTGCAGAAGTGCCCTTCCTTCTGTGCTAAAGCTGAACTGTGGTTTATTGTTGTTAGTGGCATTATCCAAGATGCTCCTGTGTGTCAGCATTTATTTCAGCTTTCAGTGTCAAAGATCATGCAGTTTTCTTGTTTCTATTTCTCACCCTGAGCATCCCTTAGTCACTAATTCCTCCTGAAAGCCAATAATCCTGAAATAGATTCCCTGAGCAGGATAGAGTTAAATAAAACACTCATTTTCTAGGACTTGGAACATTTGTCCTAATTTCACACCTTATGCTGCAGCTCAGTCAGTGCTCAAAAGGCAAAGCATGCAGCCAGAAAGCAAGTCCAAGATTCACCTCTTCTTTTTCATTACACCTCTGAGCCCCTTCAAAAGTAGAAGAGGCAAAAACATGCCTATTTTTTTTTAACAGTCAAACATTGCTAGGATTATGTCAAAATCAAAACCTAGAGGCAGATGGTTGATTCACATTCAGACCTTGAATATTTTATTTTTTTCTGAGCTCTTTTATTGTTTAAAACTAATTTCAAAAGTAGCTTCGTGATATGCACATCACTGAAGGCATTACAGTATGGACTGAGGCTATGGGGACGAGGTAGTAAGGACTAAGTTATACAAAAGTAGTCAATAAGAAGCTCTTTCTTTGGGAAGTTTAGGATTAGTTGAAAATTCAAACAAGAATACACAAACTATGTATTTGAAGAAAACTATGGATCATAATATTTTATTTTCAGCTTCATTTTTATTTTCAGGTACATGGAAATACATATAGATGTTTGGATTTTAAATCTTCTTCATTAGAGATACAGAGTAACATTTGGTTTTCTTATAGGAAAAAGGCTAACAGGGCTGGAGGTGTTGGTCAGTGGTAGAGCACTTGTCTTGCCCCAGAAGGCCCTGGGATGGAAGAAAGAAGGAAAGAAAGAAAGAAAGAAAGAAAGAAAGAAAGAAAGAAAGAAAGAAAGAAAGAAAGAAAGAAAGAAAGAAAGAAAGAAAGAGGGAGGGAGAAGGAGGGAAGAAGGGAGGGAACGAAGAGAGAAGGGGGAGGGAGGAAGGAAACAATAGCAAGAAAGAAAACAATGGAAAGAAAAGAAACTGGGTAAAATGATAATATAAAGTGATTTGAAAACACCAGATTTAAACAAAAGACAAGTATCTTTTCTAGTAAATATTAGAAATTCAAAGATTAAATAAAAATGATTTTAATTAGATGGTTAGTTGCTAGTTTGCCTTTAGATATGTTTATAAACATTCCTTTTTTCAAATTGCCAAAATTCAATTGACTATGCATTGTTGCTACTCTTATTTAGCATTGCATATATAAACTTCTACTTCTTCTCTAATCATTGATTTAGGGAAATCAGTATACCTTCCATACACCTCAGTTAATTGAGTCTATCATTTTTTCACAATTATATTCTTAGTTACCCTGTATTTCTGTTCTCTAAGTGTAATGAGTCCAAAAGACTTATGAATTAAGGCTAAAACTTTTAGCAGTCTGGCAGATGAGCTGTGCTTAAAATCTAGAAGTGGGACCACCAGCTGTTGTACAATATAACCCACATCTGTAATTTCTACTATAAAAAAGGGAGTTGGCAGAAGATGAGGAAAATGCACTTGTTGATTCAGTTTCTCATTTGATCTTTAATATATTTGCATCAAATTGAGTTCAGCTTATTTGATGTAAATTCTGGGTTGACTAGTGACTAGTGATATGACCATGAACTATCACAGTGGTTAAAAGCATGGACTGGAGTCAGATTTCCCGTATGGACCATGGTTCTAATGCTCATCTAAGCTTGAGCAACTTACTTGACCTCTCTCTGTCTTGGTTTCCTTATCGATGTAATGAAAATAATGGCATCAAATCCCTAAGGCTGTTGTGAGAATTAAATGATCTATGTAAAGTATTTAAAACAATGCCCATCTCATTCTAAGCATCTCTAAGATTTTGCTATTACTGTAATGTTATTCCTTAAAATAATAGCTAGATCCCCTACTGCAACCTCCTACTCCTCTACCATCTTAGCAGAGCCAAGAAAACTCAGTACCAGAGGAGAGAAGAGAGTAGTCTCTCTGTCTGTCTGTCAGCCTCTCTCTCTCTCTCTCTCTCTCTCTCTCTCTCTCTCTCTCTCTCTCTCTCTCTCCTCTTTTAAGCACTAAGGTAACCAATATTTTATATAAAATTTCTATAACCTAACCAGTCTCCAAACTTTCTCTTTACTATGGTTCCAATAAATTCTACTTTCCTATTCTCAACTATACAAAGATGTTTACTGAAGAAGTGTAAAACTCAATGCTAAGGACATTTTCACACTAGTATATTTATATTCATAATGTATATTGAGTATTACTAAGTTATACAGCTTTTTTCTTTATTCCAATAATATAGCCATCAAATATAATTTCTTTATTTGACGAGAAGAAAACTAGTAGACAACTAGAGAAATGCAACACTCCTCCTCTACAATTTAAACATGAAATCTTTTTAATCAAAAACAACAGGTTAATCCTGGCTTTGGAATCAGAGAAATCATATTAAAAACGCATATAGTGTGATTCATTCAAAACCTGAATATAGCAACATATAATCCTATAAAGCCACAGAGATTTTTAGATCAAGGGAAAAAAGGTAAATCAAACCTGAAATGAATGGATTAGCAGAAATGACAGAGTTACTGTAATATTCTTTTGTATTGAGTAATAGAGAAGCAGATTTTGTCAAATCTTGGTTTCTAATTCCCATCTGGAAAAACCTTGCTCTGGAAATGAACAGGTTTGAAGGAATGCCTTTGACATCTGTAAAGTTAAAAAGCATCAATAATTGGAATGGGCTTAATCCCTCACTCAACAGCAGGTACTTTATATACAATCATAAGAAGTGATGAAAGTCAGACACAGATGTACAAATTGTTAGATTTAATCAGATTGGTCCTCTACCCCTAGCTTAGTCTATTCTGTTTTAGCTTCTGCTTAACCTGGGTTAATTGAAGTAGATGGCCATGCATTTAAGGGATAAACTCAGGTCAAAAATCGGGTTTCAGATGACAGGTGACTATTTTAACTCCATGACCACCAAATACAGAGTTTTCATTAATAGTTCTTCATATCATTGTATATATTAGTTTATATTAAATTTAATCTGTGAAGCTAAGCATAATGGCCCACACACTGTACCCCCAGTACTTAGGAGACTAAGATAGGATGATCATAGGCTCAAGGCCAGCCTCAACAACTTAGTGGAACCCTCAGCAATTTCGCAAGATTTTGTTTCAAAATAAAAATAAATTAGGGCTGGGGGCATAGCTGAGAGGTAGAATGCCACTGAGTTTGATCCCCAGTACCAGAAAAAAAAAAGTTAATCTGCAAATAGGACCTGCATCTACTTCTTTTAGGTTCTGAAATGAGAAAAGAGTTCATGTCAAAGAGGAATGATAGTGGATGGAAGGGCCAAAATAAGTACAGGTAGTAAACATGAGACTTACTTATGTTCTTATATGTCAGACCTGTCTCATCAGAACTACTGAATTAGTAACTACTTCTAGATTCTATTTTTTTTTATGGTACTAGAGATTGAAGCCAGAGGCTTGCTTTTTTTTTTAACCTCTGAGCTACATCCCCAGCCCTCTTTTTATTTTTTGTTTCTGAAACAGGGTCTTGCTAGGTTGCTGAGAGTCTCACTGAGTCACTGAGTCAGTCTGGTCTTAAACTTGTGATCCTCCTGTCTCAGCCTCCTCAGTAATGGGATTACAAATACACACCACCATGCTCCATTCTGCTGATTCTTTTTTTTTTTTTTCGGTGTGGGGGGGTAACTGGAGATTGAACTTAGAGGCATTCTTCCTCCAAGCTACATGCCCAGCCCAATTTTATTTCTTATTTAGAAACAAGGTCTTGCTAGGTTGCTGATAGCCTAAGTTGCTGAGGCTGGCTCCAAACCTGTAATCTTCCTGTCTCAGCCTCCCATCTGCTGATTCTTTATAGGATGCTTTATATGGTTCTTCAAAGTAAACCAAAAACATGGATAATTGGTAATATTAGAACAAATACTACTAGAAATAGTACAATTTTTTTGTGTGCTTTCAATCTCTAACAAACCATATATACATATCAGTTGGCCTTGCATCTTTACATTCCCATAATGGTAAAAGTATTTGAAAATGAAGGGCACCATAGTCAAATAAAGATTTCAAGAAAAGAAAAAAATTACCCTTTTCAATTTTGTCCTATTTTCATGCAAACAAGAGAATTTTCATCTCCCATCTTTGTTAAATCTTAATCTCAATATAAAAATATACACAAACTCCATATGCAGTGACCCCTCTCCCTCTTCTGACCTCTACAGTTGTAAATCCACAAAACTTTAAAACAGAATTATTTCTACCATATGGGATCTGAGACGAAGATCAAACCCAACCTAGACAAATGCCGAACAGCAAGTAGACAACTGTTCCCAGAGTCCTGGGCACCGCCTGGGAGAGCGCCTGCCAGGGCCGACTGTTTTCAAACGAGTTTCATTTCTCTAACAATTTAAATCTGCCAAGAGGAAACCGAGACAATCAAGCTTTGTGCCAAAAAGCCCCAAGCTTAAGCGAGAGATGTATCCTCTCTTTAGCCTGCTGATGAGAGAGGAAGCAGAGGGAAAGGAAGGGATAAAGATTCCTAATGAGCAGGACAGGACAATTCCTGGCCCTCGTTAAGGCACTTTGTTGAGCTCCATATTCCGAATAGAGTATAGCCTCTTCCTTTCCCTGCATGGAGTCCCATTACATTTGGAGCTGAATACAGTCTGCATTTCTTCTTCCCATTTCCCATCCTAGCCCTCCCACCACCATGTCACCCAAGAAACAAGAGACAATGCCCCACTGGACCAACTTCAGAGTATACAGCCTTGGGATCAAGGAAACCTTCCCCCAAAGACCCAACATCGCCTCTGCTCTCAATTTTATGGCCTTTTGTGTCTTTATATCATCTCAAATTCACCCTAGAAAGAGGTTAGCAAGAAAGTCAAACTATCATATGTACACCAATTTGGGAAAAGAGAAGAGATTTTAAAGAGAAAGCCGGTGATTACTTTCTACCCCAAAGAGCTCTGTGCACGCAAAAGGGATGGGCACATCCTCTGCCCACCTGGCAGCAGCCTTCCTGCACCCCATGTTAGAGAAATGAGAGACCCACTGTTGATTACCACAGGTCCAAGGAGTCAAAGTCTACAGGTTATCCAAGCAGATATCTTCAATCACAATCCTAAATTACAGTGAGCTAAATGGTCGTGGCCAACACAGATAAGCATCCAAGTGTGCTTGTGTGAGGCACAATATTTTCAGAACCACAAGTGTAAAATCCTTCCAGTAGCTGAAAAATGATCATTGAATCATTCTTCTGGGTTCAAACCCCAGCTTCCTACTAACTACCTGTGTAATTTGGGACAATTTATTTAAAAAATGGCCTGAGTCTCTGCTTTTCCATCTTTAAAAGAAGCATAAAAACTTATTTCAGGAGTAGTTTTGAGGGTAAAGGAAATAATTAAAGTAAGGCACAGAGAACCATTGCAAAATTGACACATAGTAAATAATAGACACTTGTTTTCAGTTTGAAATTAAAAATATGGCACTAAATGACCCAGTTTATTTTAGCAGGGTCATTAAAATAATCACTAGACATATTTTGCTTTTGAAATTCAAGAGATTGTCTCTCAGTTATCTTCCATTAGCCCTGGAAAATCAATTGCTTACTACATGACATCAGCATATAGAAGAGCTCTATGATCACAATGGAGAATTAATTTGAAACAGATACTGTGTCAGGAATAAACCAAGAGGACCTTTCTGCCACTATCTAAAAACGTGATCAGAAATCCATTTCTAGAGATATGTCCAAAGGGCATGATCATGATAGCTTTAGTGATGTTCACTGCAGTCTGTTAAAAACTGAAAACCATTTGTATGTCCTTCCACAAAAGATTGCTTAGATACATCATGAAATATCCAGTGGAGCATTATGTAACCATTAAAAACATGGTAGAAAAATGTTGATTGGCAAAGAGAAAATATTCACTTAACAAGTGAAAAAGCAAACTGAAAAATAGTACTACAATATTCCATTTAATTTTTTTCATAGAGAAAAATATCAAAAGAATATACATCAAAATTTTTAACATCTTTACATCAGAATAGATGATATGGATGTTTTCATTTTAGTATTTTTGTTTTTGCTTTTCTGAAATTTAAATTATTAAAAAATATGTATTAGTACTTTTAAAATAATATGCTTCAGCCTTAAACTTTAATATTTCATTAGAAATCTAGATATATAATTATGCCATTAAAGAATAAACCCACACATGTTTTATTCATGTTTTCCCTAAAATGTCAGTATATTGATAGAGATTATGTTTGCACGCACAGGAATAATTTCAGTGACAGATAAAATTTCCTACCAACTTCTCACAGAAAATTTGTGTATTTCTTCAAATAATAACTTAAACTCAATTTAAAACCCTATTTAAAAATAATTTCAGAATATCTTTTAACACCTCTTAGTAAAGTCTTAAAATGCTGCTGACCTTGCATAATAATTTTTCCCTTACAACATATTAATTACTCTTCTGGCACCTCTGGCCTACTCGTGAAACCAATGAAGTGTGAAATGCCTCTGTGCAGAGTAATATTTCATATTTGGTACTTTATATATTAATTACTTTTCTGTTTTTGCTAATCCAGTCTGAGAAAAAAAATAGCCCTCCTCATTCTGTATGTAATGAACTGTCAATGCAGAAAGCAGGAAAACAGCAAACAACTCATATGTGCTGACCTATGTATGGAAGGCTACTAAGAGAAGAGACTTCAACACCAGTGTCTCAGTGTCCTTTTTACTGCCACAGTGTCTCCATATGCAAGGCCACTGCTTAAAAAGTAAGGCGCCCTCTAATAGCAGTGCCTGGCTTTGTTGTGCTTAAAATAACGCATGTGATGATGTACATTCACAAACATATCAAAGTCAACCATTAAACTGAACATGAGAAGGGGGGAAAGGGAGAGAATGGGGTGGGAATTGAGGAAGGGTTAACTGAGACCTGTGTGCATGTATGACTTTACCAGCTCGTACCTCACAAAGATGTATGATTACAATGCACCAATAAAATAAAATTGAAAAAATAGTTAAAAAATAACACATGTGAAGTTTGAGAAGCAAATAATTCAAGCCATACTTTAGCGTTCTGAGCCTAAAATACAAAATTAAATCCAAAGTCCAGTTCAATGTCAAAATATGATACATAGAGTAGTATTAGAAAATTTAACAATTTGCCAAATTATAATCTGCAAAGAAAAAACATGGGAAGATGCTAGTTTATTAAGATTCTATTTAGTTGTTACATCAGCTTCCCAACAGTTAAAATATAAATCAGTTTGACAATGTGAGAGTACTGTTCTCATCTTGAATTTCTCTCTCTCTCTCTTTCTCCTTCCCTCCCTCCAGTGTCAGTTATTCAGCCTGAACAGAAAAATGCAGGTGTGACATTTTTTGATTCAAGAGCTGTGTTAAGCAGTTATAAAGCTACTGTAATTTATGGCAAAGAATAAAACTAACCTAAGAGACCTCAACCCCAATTTGCTAAAACTTATTACACCTCATTGGCCATTGAATAGTCAAAAGAGGAAAAATGAATAGAAGAAGAAAAAAAAAACTTACCCGAAGAAGAAACTTTACTAGCATTAGCCTAATGAGAAATGATTGGCTTAAAATTGCTCTGGCTACATCAATAGGTTCAGATTAACACTATTTATGATGTTATGATTTCCTATTTCCTGAGTTACATAAAAACCAAAGGAGTTACTGAAACAATACTAATGACTTAATAGATGTTTTTAGATGTCTGACTCTTGAGTCCAGTTAAATGTCTTAATGTGACATATGTGGATCTTCACCAAATATTCCAAATGTTGAATTTATGCTACAAAATTGTGCACATATAGCTAAGTGTGGTGATGCACACCTGTAATCCTAGTACTTGGAAGGCTGACACAGTAGGATCAGAGGTTCAAGGCCAACCTCAGCAACTTAGTGATATTCTTGGAAACTTGGCAAGATCTTGTTTAAAAATAAAAACAGAAAGAGCTTGAGGTATAGCTCAGAGGTAGAATGTTCCTGTGTTCAATCCCCAGTACACATACAAAAAAAGTATACATATACACAATTGTATTAGTCTATAGTGTATTTGAGACTGTAGGTATACCAATTGAGTTTATTTAGTTCACTAAAAACTGTATAAAGTTCTATGAACATGCTACATAAATGACCGAGAATGAATGGTCATTAGTAACTAGCCTCTGGATGATGACACTTCACAGCTCTGTAAGAACGCACCACCTGGGCTTTGCACCATAACCATGTTGAGTCCACACATCCTCAATCTCACCTTCTGCAGCAACATGTATTCCTTTATGCCAAAAAAAGATTTGGGGGTAATATTACAGAAGAGTAAACTCATGGTCAAAAATGCTATTGTGTAAAAAAGAAAAGTAATAAGTGGCTTGTTTGCTCTAAACTAACATTCTTTCACCAAATTACTCTAACATTCTCAGAAGTTTATTCCTAATGGTAAATTTGGTGAGGTAATATATTTTCGCACAATTCTCCCAAACTTCTATTATGTATTAATATATGTGTAAAATGTATTCTTTGTAGTATGACACTTTCATAAACATTGATTTCTAGACTAGGTTATAATTAGAATTTTAAAAGAGTTATTTGAATGAGTCACATGATTTTTACACATGTAGCAATCATTTTGTAACCTCATGTGACTGTGGAGATTCTAAGATCTGATAACTAGGTTCAGATTCTAAAAGTCATATCCATGGAAGGAGACATTCAAAGGTATTAAACACAGACCCATAGTATGCATACACTTCAGAATAGCTATTTGAAAATAAAAATTATTTCCTTAAGGAAAATATAAACACAGTGAACCCCTCTTCTCACAGGAGGCTGCTGTGTACTTGCTTTCTATTTCAGGTAGCCTTCCATTTCATAGCTTGTGTATTAGTACAGATAATTTGATTATAAAAAAAATCATATGTCAACATGTTAGGATGATTTCAAATAATCTGGAAAGCAAATCGTTTCTTGCTCTATGGAATTTGTAGAATTCTCTTAAATTGAGTTGATCTGAGCATTATTAAAGAAAATGAGCAACATATGTTCTGATTAGAACATAGACAGTACAATTTCAGAGTAAAATTAGAAGATTGCCGAATAAGAAAGAGGACAAAGGTTAACGTTGAGAAGCAGAAATCACTCCTCATAAATCATAGGCTTATAAAAATAAAAGGCTTACCCATTTTTTCTTTTGTTCAAGATGTAATTGTCCATCCCTGATACTACCGGTACATGGCAGTTATATAATGCACTGCTGAGAGGGAAAAAATACAATATTTGAATGTCCAAAGATGCATGCAATATCATTCTACCAAAGCTTCCTACACTGAAGTGTTTGTATTATTAACACCTTTTAAAATTTACTATGGTGACTAATTTGCTATAGTCACTGGACAGAAATCATGTCATATGATTTACACTACTACAAAATCTTTACTAACTTGGGCACCGTAAATTTGATCATTTAATAATTTAGTGTAAATCTCTTCTTTTAATGAAAGGAGAGTGATCACGATTATTATTAATGCTATTTTTAGTTAGTTTTAAATTATACCATTATGATAAAACATTCTACTTAATTTAATATTTCAACTCAAAATTAATTTCCAAAGGCTTTAATTCTAGTCAGTCTGCATAATTATAAGGTATTGTAATACTCTCGCAATTGAATCTCTCAAGTGCATTTGACAATAGGGAATGTTAAGCCGAGATCTTATTTGGGTATTGAGGCTTAGAGTTGGTCTTCATCTTTCAGAATTCCATCAAACAGCATTCTGACTCAGAAATTAAAAGTTTCTTGCATTATTGAGGAGAAGATAAACAATGGATAAAGATACATCAAATCTGATAAAAGCACCACCTAATTTTAAAGTGCTGTGATTATTTGTGTGTGTGTGTTTTCAAAAAGTGTGCTTTTGAAAAACAAACAATAAACTACCTCACAAAGCTCTCATGGGACCCATTCTTTCGATTTACAGCATCCGATAAGTAGAAAAGTGAATTTTTAACAATGGCTGAAAAGCATTAGTTACTTTACACACTGATAGGTGTTAATATAAAAACAACTTGCAACTTAAGACCACCATCTACTGGCTCTGTCCAATGCTGCATAAGTGATGAGCTATTCAACTGATCCTAAATGTACTCTACTACAATTTATATACTTATTCAAATATGCCAAACTGGTCATCTACCTCCTAACAAATTCTGTAATATTCAACTTGCACATTCTTAAAGGCTAATACCTTCAAGAAACTACAATAATTAGAATCTGTTAGGTTAGATGCTGTTGGCTATATGATTAACTACAAATGCTGTTGGTTATAATGATTAACTACATATTTTTCACATAACAAGACTGATATTCATGAATCAGACTTGACTGACAGGTGTATAAAAATTTATGCCCTGGCAGAAAAAGATGCTCTATGAAAGTTAGAATTCTAGCTAAGAACAAAATAGAAAAAGACGTTTTGTTGGTTCACATTACCTTCTATTATTCAGAAGCTATGGCTTAGCATTGATTTTGGTAGAACACATTGCATTGAAAAAGACACAGGATTGTCACCCAGGGTCACAGCCTTCTTTGGGGCCTTTCAAATTACCATGATTAGCAATTTCCAGAGCTGAATAAAAGTTGAGTTAGATTTTCTAAGAGTTTGCTCTTTTAGGTCTGCTGCCTCCCAACTGAACTCTTATTTTATGATTAGAGAAAAAGCATTAGATTTACAAAAGATTTACTTCTTTCATGTATGGTTTCACCCATCCTGGGAAAAATGTAATTCTTTATTTTCCAGGTTCCTCAAATTATGTCATTCATTTATTCAGGAAATACTTGTTAAAAAGTCCTAGGAGCTGGGGGTGGTGGCGCATGTTTGTAATCTCAGCAGTTGGGAGGCTGAGATGGGAGGATCCGGGTTCACAGCCAGCCTCAGGTACCTAGTGAGGTACTCCGCAACTTAGTGAGACCCTGTTTCACAATAAAGAATAAAAAATAGGGCTGAGTGTGTAGCTCGGAGGTAGAATGCCCCTGAGTCTAATCCCCAGTACCGCAAAAAAAAAAAAAAAAAAAGTCCTAGGCACTGAGAAAGGTAATGGAGAGATTGAAAGGGAAGTATAAAACACAATTTCAATCAACAGCATGAGAGCTGATATATTTGTTTATTTATGATTAACATAAATCTGGTTCTAACAAAGAATTCAAATATATAACTATAACCATTTTTCTAGTGTTGATATTAAAATGCCTTATTAGATTTTGCAAAATGATGTATCTTTCCCAACTTCCACCATCTGAAAGATAGGTATACAGAGGTATTTATTTATTTATTCATATGGTACTGGGGATTGAACCCAGGGGCATTCTACCTTTGAGCTGCACCCTCAGCCCAATTTTATTTCTTATTTGGAAACAGGGTCTCACTAGGTTGGTGAGAGTCTCACTACTTGCTGAGGATATCCTTGAACCTGTCATCCTCCTAGGTATTGGTTTTACAGCTGTGTGCCACCAAGCCTGGATTTTGTTGTTGTTGTTATTCTTAACCATTCTCTCTCTCTCTCTCTCTCTCTCTCTCTCTCTCTCTCTCTCTCTCTCTCTCTCTCTCTCTCTCTCTCTCTCTCTCTCTCTCTCTCTCTCTCTCTCTCTCTCTCTCTCTCTCTCTCTCTC
>PVLC010002894.1:31028-60462 GCA_004027655.1 Graphiurus murinus | reverse complement strand
CCCATGAGGCCACTTTTTATTATAGTCAGATGAAGTGACTCTGTGGTTGTTCTAAGCCCTCTTCTCCTCTCTGTGGATACCCTGAGATGTGCATATATCCTTGCTCATTTTCTTTTTGAGTTCCTGATTTTTCCCATTATTTTCCCAGTTATCATGACTTGAAATCTTGCCTTAACTTTTCTATTAAAACAGAAGCAGAAATTTCTCCATCTCTCCAACACTAAATTTACAAATCTACTGCATTTTTAATTGAAATTTATGCCTTTCTGACTGTTTCAGTGGAAGATGTGTCCTTCCTATTAAAGCCCAAGTTTCCACTGCGCCTTACCCAACTCCAGCCACCTCAAAAACATTTCAGCCTGCAATTAAGCCTTTTTATATGGCATTATCAATTCTTCCCTGTCTATTGGGTTATTTTCATTAGCATAAATATCTTTAGCTGTGTGTATTTTAAAAAGTCACCCTCTCTACTACCCCTTAAGTGTATGTGTTGTTGGTGGGGGGGAGGGTTACTGGGCATTGAACCCAGAGGCATTCTACCTCTGAGCTACACCCCCAGCCTTATATTTTATTTTGAAACAGTGTCTCACTAAGTTGCAGAGGGCCTTGCTAAATTACTGAAGCTGGGCATAAACCTGAGATTCTTCTGTTTCAGCTTCCCAAGTGCTAGGATTACAGGCATATGTCATCTCACCTGACTTTCCCTTTACTTAAAAAATTCTGGAAAGGGATGCCTATAGTCTTTCTCTCTTTTGCATCACCTTCCATTTTCTTCTTAACCCATTAGGGTTTCCTGCCTCACCACGAGATTGCACATTAAGATTATCAACAATTTTCATGTTTTCACACCCAACAATAACACGTCTGTTCTGATTTTTATAGACTTTACGGCAGCAGTGGAAGTATTAGCCATTCTGTCCTGGAAAGCCTCTATGAGTTTTGCTCTCAGATTTTTCACTGTGCTGTTTTTCTGTCCTCACCTGCCTATTCCTTTGCTGGCTCCTTATTCTCTGCCAAAGTGAAATATTGGAAAGCCTCAGTGTTAGGGACTAGTGGGACTTTCCTTTTTTTTTGCGGTACTAGGGATTGAACTCAAGGGCATTCTACCTCCGAGCTACACCTCCAGCCCTATTTTTTTTATTCTTTATTTTGAAACCGGGTCTCACTAAGTTGCGGAATGCCTCACTAGGTAGCTGAGACTGGCCGCGAACCTGGATCCTCCAGTCTCAGTCTTCCGAATGCTGGGATTACAAGCGTGCGCCACCACACCTGGCGACTTTTCTTTTTTATCTACACCCTCTCACTAGGTGATTTCAGAGAGTTCCAGGGCTTATTCTATGGAGAAATATTCCATGGAAAATTTCTCTATTTCCAGTGATTCTGAGATTTATTTATTGTTTTTTAGCATTGAACTTTACTTGAAATTGACTTTTACATACAATTGACCTCTTGACTAGAAATTCCACTTGAATTTCTAGTATGCATTTCATTAATATGACTTAAACAAAACTTGTTTAAGACCTGCAAAACTTGTCTTCTCCCTGTTTTTAACATATCAATGCATAGCACTATAATCCACTTAGTTGTAGTTGTTCTCTCACAACTATTGGAAATACTTTCCTTTTCTTTCCATCCTGTACTAATCCATTAGCAAGTTCTGTCAATTCTACTTTCAAAACACCTGCAAAGTCCATAAACTCCAGATAAACTGAATCACTACTATTGTCTTCTCACATATTGCTTAGCTTCTAATCTTGTTATGCTATGATTCCTTTTCCGCACATTAGCTGGAGTGATTTTTCTTTAGAACAGAATTTATATCATGTAACTTCTCTATTTAAAACTTGCATATTAAAACCCCTAACCCTAGTATACAATGCCCTCGATCCGAGCTCTGTTTACTTCTCTATTTACATCTTTACATATTCTTTGCCAAATACATGCCAAACACATTTGCTTTGCTTAGCTTCTTCAGATATACTTAATTTGTCCTTCCGTGGGGCTTCTGTATATGCTGATCCCTCTATGGACACTTTGCCAGGTCTTCAAATGGTTGGTTCCTTTCAAATGGTTGGTTCCTTTCCATTATTCAGATCTCCCAAAGAAGCTTTATTTCTTACATATACTATCCCATTTATTTTGGGAAACTGTAGTTTCTTGCTTTCTAAGTTCTTCAAATCATATCATTATTCCATTTAGCAAATATCTGCTAAAGACCCTAGGTTCTATGGCAGGTAATGAGGCTGAAGTTCCTCATTGTGTACATGTCAATTCTTCAGAAAGGACTTTCTTGAGTATTTGGTCTAAGACATCAAATTCTACTCACTCTTCATCATGTTTCTCTTTTATTTTGACCATACAAATTATTGCTACTTGATTTTTTTAAATTGATTTTTTTATTGTCAGTTTCCTCCTAGTAAAATGTGTCCCCCATGACAATGAACTTGTTTGTCTTATTCATCACAGTATCCCTAGCAAATAGTCACATTTGATAGATAAATGTTTGTAGAATTAAGGATACATTACTGGGTAATTAATTAATCAAAGTGCCTTGCTTTTTCTTCAACATGAGAATACGTCTGGGAAGGCCAAGGCCTGACAATTCTTACTTTAAAATCTGTTTATTTAGCCATTCTTCCTTTTCCTACAGATGCTACTCTAGCTCAGATCCTTATGATTTAGATTCTTCACAGCCCCCTTCAAAATCCTTTGTTCTTATCATCTGCATAGATATTCTATGAAAACAGCACAGCAATGGTTCAAGCATGGGCTCTTCAGATCCACTTCCTAAGTTTTAACCCCACTTTTGTCACCTGCTAGTGTTGTTTAACTTTGGATACATTGTTTGGCCAGCCTGTGCTTTTGTTTTCCCTTTTGTAAATTGGAGATAATTACAGTGCTCATCTCATTCATGTTTGTGAGGAATTGATAACTTAATCAAAAGTGAACATTTGGACCAGGTCCTGGAAAGCATGGGTGTTGTTTTCCTGCCTGTTCAGTTGACCTTTCCAAAATACTGTTCTTACCGTATCACTCCCTTACCCACCACACTCTGAAGGCTTACATTAAAAAACTTTCAAGGGCTACCAATTCCCAAAGAATGACGACTGATTTGTCATTTTAGTCTTTCTTCAATGTAGTACTGTAGCTTTCTTTATATTACCTACCTTCATTCCATCCTATAAACACTTATACTCAGTCTACTTAATGCACATGTGTTTTTATTTCAGTTAACATTTATTGAACACATGGATTGTAATCAGACATTGTAGTAGGTAGACACCACCTATGTCCTTCAATCCACAGAGTTTCAGCCCCTAGATCAGTCAGCGGTTATAAGAAATAGAAACTGGCCAGAGTGGTGGTGCTAGACTGCAATCATCGTACTTTGGAGGCTGAGACAGAAGGATTGCAGGTTTAAGACCAGACTCAGTTATTTAGGAAGACCTTGCCTATTTCCAAATAAAAAATAAAATAGGGTGTAGCTCAGAGGTAGAAAGCTCCTGGGTTCAGTTACCAGTACTATAGAAGGAAGGAAGGAAGGAAGGAAGGAAGGAAGGAAGGAAGGAAGGAAGGAAGGATAGAAAGAAAGAAGTCTAATGGAAAATATATGTAATCAAAGCATGGAGATATATATATTTCAAAGAAAATCTGGAGAAACAACAACAACTAGACTCAGAGGATCCATATTACCAAATCCAAAGAAAAGCTGGAAACAAAAAAACAAGCAGACTCAGAGAGGATAAGAACCAGGGTATGTCCTAAGTTATAGGAAGCAAAAAGTTGTATCTCTTGCATCCTAATACTAATAAGAAGGTGTCACAGTTTGGGTCTGGAACATCCTCACAACCCTCCTGTGTTCTGCAATGCAGAGGTAGATAACCGAATCATGGGGGCTCTGGCCTAGTGAATGAATCCATTGATGGGTTAATAACTAGAATGGATTTACTGAGTGGTAACTACAGGCAGGTAGGACATGACTAGAAAAAGCAGGTTACTGGGGTCTTAGCCTTGGGGACTATGTCTGTCCCTGGTTCCTTCCTCTTCCTATCTCTGCTTCCCAGCTTCCATGAGCTGAGCCACTTTCCTCTGCCCTGCCTTGCTGACATAATGTTTCTCCTTTGGAGCCAGCCCACAGTGAACTGAAACACTAAAAACATTAGCCAAAATAAACATTTCCTCCTCTAAGTTATTCTTGTCAGGTATTCTGGTCACAGAGACAAAAAGTTAGCACAGAGTATCAACATCTTTTATCTCCAGTTCTTTTTACTTTTTGTTTTGAAACAGGGTCTCTTTAAGTTGCTGAGGCTGATCTCAAAACTGCAATCCTCCTGTTTTAGCCTCCCAAGTACTGGGATTACAGGCATATGCCATGCCCGGCTTTAACAACATTCTATCTTTACATCTCTCTTTTTCTCAAGGGTCAAATCCCAGGGAAATAACATTTACCTAACCTGGCCCAGCTCACATGCCTACCTGTGATATTGGAAGACAATGTGGTTTACCAAAGTGCTAGCTTGATTCCAGTTCAAGTTACCCTGGGGCCTTCACAGGCTGCCCCAGATTTCAGCGATCATTCCTCCCCCACCCACCCATCCCCGCCCCATTGGAACATCTATTAAGTTACTGAATTAGTATCTGTTTGTGTAAATGTAACAAATTCTCAAGAAAATAACTCCATTGTAGTCTCAAGGCAGAGCAGTACTATCACTACCATACATTTATTTATTTATGTATTTATTTATTCATTCATTCATTCATTTATATTGGTACAATAGGTAGAACACAGAGGCAGTCTACCTCTCAGTTATTTTATTTTTTATTTTGCAACTGGGTCTCACTAAGTTGCTGAGGCTAGCCTTGAACCTGAAATACTCTTGTCTCAGCCTCCCAAATACTGGAATTACAGACAAGTACCACCATGTTTGATTACTACCGTAACTTTAGAATTTCCCTTAGTATACCCTGGGTAGAAAATCTACATGCCAGTACAGATCGTCTGAAAGGAAATGGACCCACCTCTCTGAACATGTCCTTCATTTGTGTTCCCTTCTCCAAGTGCACTTCTGCAGAAAAACTAGTGCTTTGTATTAGGAGGGAAGCCAGGGCTACTGCTTATTACCTGAGAGGTCCTGAGTTACCTCCTCTAAGACCTTGCCAGAACAACACATTAGAAGGCAGTGAGGTTCTGAAATAATAAGATATAAAACAGGTTTATGACACACTTTCACATTTATTAACTCATTTGATCATGTCATTTATCCAAACTCCTCTGGCACACAGAGGGATCCAGAGGCCCTGGCCAGCACTGTGCTCTCAAAGCCACAGCTAAACATTAGAGTATCAAAGCGATGACCTGGAGTTGAGATGCTCACAACATTGCTTTCTAATCTACTATATAACTAACCTGGTTATTATGTTGGTATTTTATTTTCTCTTACCGCCCCCCCACTAGAGTATAAGCTCATCAATGTCCTTTTTCCTTTTGCTTCCTGATGTATCTAGTCAACCTTTGCATTTTAAATGTGTTCCCCCTGAAAGCAACAATAAGATAAAAAGGACAAGATTTCTGAGTAGGAGCCAGAATTTTTAAAAATCATTCTTGTTTTTATTAATCACTATAAAATTAATTAGATGCTCTAAGTCTGAATTTCAATAGCTGATAAAATAGCAGAGTCCAGGCCTTCCCTTCATGTAAGCAATTAAATAAGACATGTAAGGACTTTAAGCAACAGGGGGAAAAAATCAGTAAATAATCTAATCCTTTGAATATCAAATATATTGTCAAGACAATTGAGCACCAGCTTGATTAAGGTCTCACTTTCATAATAAGCAAAGTCCTTATAATAGTTATATTAACAAGAGTTTGTTGTTATCAAACAAAGTGGCACTATAAATGAAGAATGATGCTGACAGCACATCCTTTTAAACCTTAACTCACCTAGCTCTGACAATCTTCTCATTTTTCAAAATCCTTTCACTTTTTCTTCCTTTAGTTTTCACATCTTAATTTCATAATCTTTATTCCTAGAAGACTAGATCTTTACTCTGTTTTTATCATTCTAGATCTGATTGTGCACTGAGATTTCAAGATAACCCACTAAGCTGCACACAAACATCAAGTATAAATTCCAAATCCATAGAATGCACATAAAAATCAATATAACTTTGCAGCATCCATATTATCTTCTTACTCATTTTCCTGGTATGTGTGCATATGTACACACACACACACACACACACACACACACACACACACCACGAGGAACTTAATATATATAATATATAATATATATATATGTACATGTTGAATGAATTAATGAAAAGAATCTTACCCTGAGATCAGATCTTTGTGTGGCAAATGATAATTCCCTGAATGATACACAATTAGTAGAAAAAAATGGCTTCGATTTTCATTTATCTTATGATATAATTCCTTCAAATTCTTCAATCACTTCTACCTATATAAAACATTTGCTTCAGCCGGGCGTGGTGGTGCATGCTTGTAATCCCAGCATTTGGGAGGCTGAGACCAGAGGATCCACGTTCGCGGCTAGCCTCAGCTACCCAGTGAGGCACTCCGCAACTTAGTGAGACCCTGTTTCAAAATAAAGAATAAAAAATAGGGCTGGGGGTGTAGCTCAGAGGTAGATTGCCCCTGAGTTCAATCCCCAGTACCGCAAAAAAAAAAAAAAGAAAACATTTGTTTCCCTTGGAAATCCCTATTATAAAACTATATACAATTGTATTCAGGGTCTAAAATGGGTCTCTATTTCCTCCAAATCATGAAGTACATTGGTAATATTATATCTCAAATTAGCCATGTGTGTGTACTATGTAACTTCATGATCATCAGAAAAAGAAATCTACAGGTACTCCTTGGGAAGAGAAAACAATAATTATACCCTTAGAGTATAATTATTTCACAGAACTAGCAACAAAAATTTGTAAGTGATTCTCATCAAACCTGAAGATGATTATCTTCAGATACAGATTCCTATTTCTTTCAAGCCACCAACAACTAGGGCCTACAGTAGCATTTCAAATCCATCGTGGGTCTTAGTTTTTAGTCTTTGGGAAACTAGTATATAGACCTTATCCTAGAAAGCAAAAGAACAAACAAACAGACAACCAAAAGGAAAAAAAAAAAAAAACAGGAGATAAACAATTATGGATTTGTTAAACAACTTGATTTGATTATTACATAATGTTAGATACTTTTTTATGAATACTACACTAATTGATGAGTCCTATGAGAGAAGCTATACTGAATGTACTGCTCAAGGCTGTATTTAAAGCCTTATAAGTGTGAATAGAGTAGGCATTCAGTAACACAACAGTAGCTAAAATTGGCTAGGTACATGTTATATGCCATGTACTGCTCCAAGCACTTTTCATATATTAACTAATTAGGTTCTCATACCAAAACTATACAGTAGGTATTATACCCATTTATAGATGAGAAAATTGAGGCTGAGAGATGTTAATCAGCTTGCCCAGGGTCCCACCGGTGTCAGGAACAGGCTACTCTATAGCTCATGCTCAATCACTGTGTTAGACTTGTCAACTGAATAAATCAATATTGTTCCCTTTAGGAAAAAGCAATTTTTTACATTGGGGTGGTTCTGAAGTTGGTGCAAATGTACTTTTTCCAGAGCTATATTGTTTGCCTTCTGTTGCCCTTATAAAGCAGTAAGTTTTCTCTCTTGCTTTGTAAATCCCAGGTAGAGCTTCTTTCTCCGGCACTTCACCTCTTGTTCTTCACAGCTCAGTACTAATCATCAGCCCATAATGCAGTGTAGAATTGCCAACACCATCCCGATGATGTAGTTATTTCCAATTGGCACTTGGGAGCAGTGAGGATAGGAGGCATTACTCATAGCCAAGAGTACAGATGTTTCTAATTGCTTTCCATTACCAAGAATAACAGCTGTTTACATCTATCAGCAAATAATTCACAAGAGCTCCAGACTATTAAGATAACACACCCCACCTGGTCACCATCACAAGTTGTCAAGGCCAAGATAGAGGCTGCCAGAATCCCCTTCTGCATCTCTGTTCATCAACTGACAGCATGTGTCACCTTCAGATATCCTTATGCTGCCCCACCAGCTCTGGCTTCTTGGTGGCCTGACACATCAATGGACATATGGATTCTTCATGGCTTTGCAGTAAATGTTTTATGGTTATCTTGCAGCCAAGGGCAGCTGACATGGAGAAGCAAGGGACTTGCAAATAGCTTGATGAAAGAATTTCTGCACTTTTTTATTCACAGAAGAGGGGGAAGTGTTCTGCTTAGAAGAGTTTCGCAGCTGCAATGTGCTTAACTTCCTTTAATGCACCAACAAACTGCATTAGGTGATGGATTATGCAGTTCGATAGCATCCCAGGGACCTGGCCACGTGCTTGGATATAATCCCCCAAGTGGACAGACAATGTTAACAGTTCAGTGAACTTTATCACATAGCTTTATTGGCCACAGAAGAATACAAATATTTCAACACATCATAGATATTGGAGTTTAAAAGACCAATAGTACCTCTTTGCCAATGCAACATTGATCCCTGCTGCACATTTTTTTTTAGATTCATTTAAAGTGACTCAGGCAATTAGTTGCCACCATATTTCCTGTGGAGACTATTCCAGAGACTAATGCAACTTTCTGTGTTCCAGCTTACCCTGGATTCATGTCTGATATTGACTTTCTACACATTTAAACACATATTTTTAATTTGTGATTTTTTAATTGATAAAAATAGTAGTCAACTATTTTAAAGTACACAAAAGTTTACAAAGGTACATAAACAAAATTTTCTTCATGGTTTGTGCTAGCCTATCTCCAAGGGACTGACCATCAATTTCTACCTTCTAGATACTTGTATGTCGTTCTCTCATCAAAAAGGAGAATCTATGGAGTCCTTTGAATGTGAGATGCTGGTAAGAACCCTTGCTACTCCAAGGCCCCCTTGCTGTAAGGAAGCCCATCAGGGCCATGTGAAAGGACTGTAAGCAGAATGAGTGATAACAGCCCTCTTCCAGCTGTTACAGACATTCCTGGAGCCTAGTCACTCAACCATCATAGCTAGCAATTCAATCCAACCCAGCTGAGGCTCTCAACATCATGCAGTAGAGACAAGCTGTCCTGCAGCTATTGACCCACAAAAGTGTTAGTGAAATAAAATTGTTTGTAATGGTATGTAGCAACTGGTAACTGAAACATGGCTGGCCCCCAGTCTATTTTTTTGTGAATTTCTATCACTTCTTTAGCATACAATATTGATGACATAACTCCCAAGAAAAAATCTTCCTATTAAATCATAGTTCATAAAACAAATTTTATTGCAAGTTCTAATTAAAAAAAGGTAAGTACTTACAATGCACCTTACTTCTTCCTTTTCCACTAAATCTGTGTCTCAACTCCATTGTCAATAAAGAGTTTGCTTACATAGCTTTGCCAATAAAATAACTTACTGCATATTTTAGGTCTCTGTTGTTTCATAGGATATCAACTCAAATTGCTGTACTTAGTTTTTCTGATCTAAATATATATCTGATAGTCTGGTTTGAATTAGAATAAAATCCCCATTTCCTTCCAGAGAATTTGGTTCTTTTAATAGAACTCCAGCAAGATTAGAAAACCTTATGAATTCTCTTTTCACAACATCAAATATAAATCTATAGATTCTATTGGAAAAAAGTACTAGTTTTGAAAACTTAAAAAGTGATTGCATTACAAATGCGCTAGTTTTACTATAAAGCCTTTTTTGTGTATACATTATATATAAAGATATATACACATATATACACACATATGTTGTCTGTTGTGTGTATATATGTACATAAATTTTAATCAGAAATAGTTGTAATATACATTAACAAATATATCCCATTCTTTCTGTCATTTTATGTCTACTTATTGGCCAGAAAAGAGAACTAACTGTGCTAAGACACACATACTCTAGATTCTAGTTGCCATTCCAGCCTCCCTATCCTATCCTATATTTGATTTTCCAAAGTTTTTCATGACATAGTGAGTTTCTCTTTTACTTCTGAAACTTCATGTCAGTATAGTCTTACTCTATTTTCATACCTCACTCATTACTTATACATTAGCCAAATGTATTTATATAATCTAATCCCTATTCCACAACATTTTAGCATCAAAATTGGCATTTCAAAATTACTTAAATAAAAAAAATTATCCTACATTGATTTAACTTTGTAGCAAAATAGGAAGCAATTAACAATTATGTGGTAGCAAAAATTTAAGCTACCTCTCTCTTAATAATTTCAAGATACTGATGCACCCTATGAACCCACTCTCTAAGTTAGAGATATTTCCTCCAATTAAATTCCATCATTTATCCAAGAAACCACACCATATTACTTATAGAAGGAAAAACATATCATGTATTTGTTTTTAGAAAAAAGAAGGATGCATAGTGTCCCTAAACATAGTTCAATTTAGAAAGAGAAAATATTCAGTATATAATTATTTGACCTCCACTGAGAGATATTCAAAGTAAAGATGTTCAAGATATTTAATCACTTCTTTTGGAGTCAGTTTTTCTTTTAAAATTGTAAAATGTTCTCAATTACTTACACCCCAGTAAAACACAGACCCTTCACTTACCAACTGCCCTATAATAGTAGAACAAAGAACTCTTCTCAGGGTAAACTTTGAGCATGGTTATGGAGCAGGGAAAGTGCTGGTTGACCACATCCTTGACATCCATCATTCATCTGCTGATCACTTTTCTCTCAAATTTTCATCCACACTAAAGTGGTCTTTAAAATATTTAATGGAATAGAAGATAGTTTTGACATAGACTTTATACTTATGGGCTATGCAAATGCTTGAAATGCTACTATACAAGTTATTTCTTACCCAGATAGATGAAGCCAATCCCAAGTTTATATCACAGATTTTTTTTATAGTTTTTTTTATTTGAAATGATTATAGATTCACAAGATGTTTCAAAAGTATTATAAAGAGTCCTTTGGATCTTCCACCCAGATTTACCAGTGTTCCATGGGTTTTCAAACTTCCCTATTTTCCATTGTTCATATTACATCAGAAGTATATTCTTAATAAACATGACAAAGCTGCTCTCACATTTGTCTTCAAGGGCTGTAGGAAGACAGCTCATTATTAATTAGATTGCAAGTAGAAAGATTCTAATATAGGACTGGTGAACATACTTGTTTCCAGGCTGGCATGATATGGCATGCAAGTTGGCATGCAGTGTTATATGAACATATGGCAGGCAGAAGCTGCTGTTTCCTCCTAGGAAACAGCAACGGGAACGTCAGCTCCTACAGTATTGAAGACACACACCCTAAAACTCTCCAGTACTGTTGAGGGCTTAGTGCACATGCCATTTCCCAGTCATTGAAATGGGAAACAAACCCTACACGTAGTGTAACACCAGTAACTGCAGAAACTGGAAGTCTGTTTCCTCAAGAAGAGGAAGAGGACACATAACCAGAAGTTCTCACTGAAGCTGTGGAGTCAGCGTACAACCTAGGACACTCACATGTGCACTTAGAAGATCTCATCATTAAAAAAAAAAAACTTCTACCTGGGAAGACTTTAACCATTCAGTGGTTCAGCCCTATAATGGTTTGAGTTGTGAATGTCCCCCAAAAGCTCAAGTGTTGAATGAGTGCATGGTCTTATTGCATCTATGTTCAGAGGTGGGGCCTTTGGGAGGTGTTTGGATCATGAAGGCTCTGACCTTACCAATGGATTGATCCATTTATGGATGCAAAGTTTCATTGGCTTTGGGAGGTAGTGGAAACTTTAGAAGGTGGGGCCTAGTTGGAGGAAGTGGGTCATTGGAGGTGTGCCCTTGCAGAGGATATTTTTCCCCTGACCCCTTCCTCTCTCTATCTCCTTCTGCTTACAGACCATGATTTGAGCAGCTTTGCTCTGCTGTGTGCTCTCCACCATGATGCCCTGCCTCATTTCTACTGTGTTATTGTTTCTTGGCCCAGAAATGATGGAGCTGAGCGGCTCTGGGCTAAAACCTCTGAAATCATGAGCCAAAATAAATCTTTTCCTCTTTTAAGTTTTTTTTAATGGTACTTTGTCACAGTGATGGAAAGCTGACTAACACAAGTCCTTTTGACTCCAAACACATGTGTGCTTACAGACAGAAGGAACTCTAAAGTTCTGCCTCCTTCATTTAACAGTGGAGAAGACGAAGACAGACTATGACTTGTCCAAATGCTTGAAGTCTGAGTTTGGACAAGTATTCAGGCCCGTTGCTTTTCTAGTCTTCCACTGCTCAAGCGGCTCAGTCTTCATTACTAATCCTCTGCCCAAGCATAACAATCTTCACTCTCTGAAAATTCATCTAACTTTTTCCTAAATCTCTACCACTGAAATTAATCCTATTCTCCATGGCAGTAAAGTATGTTTAATATGTAATAAACCTGCATCTTTTTGAAGACTATCATTAATTTTCTCTCACTTTTCCCTTAACCAAATTGTATCAGCAAAGCTACTCCAGGAAGAAGGATGTGATAAAGGCCTTTGTTTTTTATTATTTATATCTACTCAAGGCATTTCTATTTGTTTAAAATATAATTTCATGTGACCAAATTATCCCATTCAATAGAAACTCTACGACGTAAGGATAATTGACTTAAACATGTTTTTGTCTTTCAGTGTATTTTTATTTAAATGAACAGTTTGAGATTCATCATTTGGTGGAATATTGTATTCCAAAAGACTTTACTGGTTTAGTAGAAAAATTCATTATTTAAAGAGTAAAGCCCTTGAGCCGGGCATGGTGGCGCACGCTTGTAATCCCAGCATTCGAGAGGCTGAGACCGGAGGATCCGGGTTCCTGGCCAGCCTCAGCTACCTAGTGAGGCACTCCGCAACTTAGTGAAACTCGGTCTCAAAATAAAGAATAAAAAATAGGGCTGGGGGTATAGCTCAGAGGTAGAACGCCCCTGAATTCAATCCCCAGTACTGCAAAAAAAAAAAAAAAAAAAAAAAAGAGTAAAGCCCTAACTACACTTTAAATAAATGTACCCTTTCCTTTCTCATGGTTCCTGCTTTCTACTCCCAAAAGAAGTGGTGACTCAAAAAAGCTGTCAGAGAATGGGGAGGGAGGGGTCCTCTATGCTCTAATTGCATCCTCCAAATTAGAAATCTTTGCACTAGTTATTTGGAAGAGTTCATCAAATGTCATCAAGTGAAAGAAAACTTTTTTTTTTTTTTTTAATCTACTTTCCCTGCCCAAAGGATTCCTGAGTGTTGCGGGTACAAAACAGTCAGCTTCTGAAGGACTTTGCTTCTGGCCGCCTACATTATCCAGTTTCAAGGACAAGAATACTGAACTGCCAAAGAGCATAGTACCTGGGATGCTGAACAAGCAAATCCATCCTGCTGTGGGGCAAAAACCTCAACAATCATGCCCAATGAAGAGCTGAGTTTCTTTGGTCTCTCTTTGGGCAATCCTGTGCTTTTTTTTTTTTTTTTTTTTTTTTACTGCTGTGGTTGTTGTCATTATTGGATGTTTCTGTGTGATTTGGTGTTTTTCCAGAGAGGGGGAAGAGCCCCCATAAGGTTGCCTGCCAGGCAGAATAGAACACCATTAGGAGGAGAGTGGTAGCTGCTGTGACCAAGCTGCCTCCATCACAAGGGAATTTGTCCCTGCAAGTGCCGATCACAGTGGAATCCTTCACCAAATGACTTTGGATGAGCAGGGGCTTTTGGCAGAGGCTCTGCAAGTCTCACACTCTGTTATAAAACTGGATGTCCATGTAATGGATGCTACAGAATAGGTGAGTGGGAGAAAGGGGCTTCTGAGTGGCATGGACAATACCAAAGAGGGGAAGCAGAGGAGTGTGAGCCTGAGATGGAGTCTGCCCAAGTGGCAGAGGGACCAAGCATGTGACCAATCCAAAAGAACAAAGAAAACTTTTCTGAGAATTTCAACCATAATTCCTGAGGAGAGAAATAAAACTATAAACAAATATATAAGGGCTCTAAAATAAAATAAAAGAGT
Source organism: Graphiurus murinus (assembly GCA_004027655.1). NCBI lineage: Eukaryota > Metazoa > Chordata > Mammalia > Rodentia > Gliridae > Graphiurus > Graphiurus murinus. The sequence goes on along the minus strand of PVLC010002894.1, from coordinate 46,438 downwards.
CAGTGGATAGAGACTGATACAGAGGGGATTTGTATTACTTTGTAAAACCCTTCTCTGCTAAATTGAAATGAGCCAGGGACTGATGAATTGAGGGTGTGAGCCTGCATTTAACTGAAGGAAGTATTCAAGAAGGAGCAGTTAGTGCAAAGGCTCTGAGTTTGGAATGCAGAGCAGGAATGTTCAAAGAACAGCAAGACATCCTTCAGGGTAAACAAAAGAACTAGAGGGAGGGGTGCAGGGGATAGTCTGGTAGGCAGCAGAAGGCCAAATCAAGTGGAGCCACGGTCCAGTATAACGATTAGAACTTTTTGTTTTGTTTTGTTTTGTTTTGTTTTTCCAAGTGAGAAGAATATCCAAGTTGAGTTTGGAGAAAAAGACTGACCTTATTTGACTCAGATTGTAAAAGAAATTATTTTGCTGACATGTGCTAAACAGATGACAAATCTGGGGAGCAAAAATGTAGGGAAGCAGTAATATGGGTTAGAGTTTATAGTAGAAGTCCAGAAAAAAAAATAAAGAAATAATGATAGGTTGTAGTAGAATTGTATTTACAGAAGTAGAGAAAAATAGGCAGAATTGAAATGTTATTTGAAGGTAGAACCAACAGGATTGGTTGATAAATTGGATACAAAATTTCTGAAAAGGAAAGGGATGAGAGTAACTCCAGATATTTTAATCCAGGCAACTGAAAGGATGGCATTGCCATTTATTGAGATGGGGAAGGAAAAAATTTTAGCAGAAAATTAAGAAGCATGTTTTGGATATTTGAAGTTCAAAATATCAATTCAATATTCAAACAGAGAAGTTGAACAGGCAATTGGGCATGCAACTGTGGAATTCAGAATGCAGAGACACCCTGTCAATGGGACCTGGCAATAAGAAGGAAGTTGGGGATGAAGTATCAACATGATAAAGATGATTTTTTAAACCATGAAACTGGATCAGAGCACCTAGGAAATTATCATAGACTAGAAAAAGTTCAAAGACCAAGAGCCGAAGTCAACCATCTTTTAGAGGAAGGTGAAAATGGTCCACTAAAGGAGACTAGGTAACAGTGGTCAGTGAGGCAATAAAATCAGAGTCAGCCTCAGCAATTTAGTGGGATCATATTTCAAAATGAAAAAATAAAAGGGGCTGGGAGTATAACTCAGAGGTAGAATGCTCTTGGATTCAATTCTCAACACAAAAGACAGAAATAAAGAAAAGAAAAGAAAGAAAAGCAGGAAGGAGTACTGCCCAGCTAAACACAAAAAGTATTCCAAGGAAGAGGCATGAGCTACTCTGCCAAGTGCTGATAACAGATTAGAAAATACAAAGGAAGAATCAAACATTAGATTCCCATGTGAAAAATTTCTGGTTGGTTTGACAGAGTCAAGTATTTTGGAGTGGTCTAGATAGAAGTCTTATTGGACTCATGCAAAAACAACAGATAGAAGTTTTTAATTTGATGACATCCCATTTATTGATTCTTGGTTTTATTTCATGAACTTTAGGGATCTTCTTGAAGAAGGCTCTGCTAGTGTCTGTATTTTGGAGCATTTCATATGTTTTATTCTAGTAATTGCAAAGTTTCTGGTCTAATTTCTACGTCTTTGGTTCACTTTGAGTTTACTTGTGTGGAGGTGGGTGATAGGGTCCTAGTTACAGTCTTCTACACATGGATATCCAGTTTTTCCAGCACCATTTGTTGAAAAGGCTGTCTTTTTTCCAGCATGTTTTTGGTGACTTTGTCAAGGTTCAGTTGGATGTAACTGTGTGGGTTTGCTCTGTCTTCTATCCTATTTCATTGGTCTATGTGCCTGTTTTTATGCCAATATCATGCCGTTTTTGTTACTATAGCTCTATAGTATAATTTGAAATCAGATAGTATGATGCCCTCACCATTATTTGTATTGCTCAGGATTGCTTTAGTGATTCTGGGGTTTTGTTCTTCCATATAAATTTAGGATTATTTTTTCTAGTTCTGTGAAGAATGCCATTGATATTTTGGTAAGAATTGCATTAAATCTGTAGATTGCTTTTGGTAGTATGGCTAGCAGTAAAGGAAATAATGAAGAGTGTGAAGAGAGAGTCTACAGAATGGGAGAAAATCTTTGTCAGATATTCCTTGAAAGAAGACTAATATTCAGACTATATTAAGAACTCAAAACACTTAACACACTCCCCCCAAAAAGACCCATTCCATAAATTGGCAATTGAACTAAATAGATACTTCTCAAAAGAAGGAATACAAATAGCCAACAAATATATTTTTTAAATGTTCAATGTCCTTAGCAATTAAGGAAATGCAAATCAAAGCTACACTGAGATTCTAACTAACTGCAGTTGAATGATAATCATCAAGAATAGAAACAATAATAAAGGCTGACAAGGTTGTGGAGGGAAAAGAACAATACAGTATTGGTGGAAACATAAATTAGTATAACCACTATGGAGATCAGTATGGAGGTTCCTCAAAAAATGAAATACCATATGACCAAGGTATACCACACCTCTGATTCTTTCCCAAATAATTAAGTCAAAAGACTATAGAGACACATGAATACCTATGTTTATAGCAGCACAATTCACAATAGTCAAGTATGGCACCAGCTTAGATGTCTATAAACAGATGAATGAATAAAAAATGTAGTATATATACACAATGGATTTTTACTTAACCATAAAGAAGAACAAAATAATGTCATTTGTAGGAAAATGGATGGAAGTGGAAAACATGCTGAGGTCAGCCAGACTCAGAAAATCAAGGGTCACATGGTTTCTCTCATATGTAGAAGTTAGAGATAAAAGTTAAATAAAATATACCTCATGAAAATTAGTAGAGAGGACAATAGAGTTGTAGAAGCAAGTTGGGGGAGGGAGGGGAAAAGGGAAAGGGAAGAAAACAGACCAAATAATGCTACATACATATATAAATGTATCACTATGAATCTCACTATCATGTACAATTATAATATACCAATAAAAATTAGTTTTAAAAATAGAAAGAAATTGTGAGGGAGACATTGAGAAGAGATAACTATTCCAGTGAGTTTTGCTATCAAAGGAACAGAGAAATAGAGCAGGAACTTAAGGGGAATGATAGATCAAAGGAGGTTTATTTTAAGATGGGAACTATTACAATTTAATAGTATAAAGATGGTAATACCACAAATTTTAAAAAGTGTTATAAGAGAAGGAACAAATACAAGAGGAAAGTTCTTGAAAGGAACAGAACCGAATGTGGTGTTTTTCAAGCTACATGGTGATAGAAAATCAGGTTTTCCCCCAGTCTGTCATCTCTATCTTATACTTCTTTCACAACTATTAAAATCATATTTTAATTTAATAAAATGTAGTAAATATCTATCATGCACCAGTCACCATTCTACAAAAGGTATAAAAATATTTTTGTTCTTTTCTCTTTGGTCCAAACTACATTGTTCTCTCCCTTGTCTGAATTTTTATGGCATTTGTAGTTTATAACTTGAATCTAAGTATTTTGAATATTTATGCCTTATATATTCTCTAGATATTTTATTTATTTAAATTTCATCATATCTGTTAGTATGTGAGCTTTTCAAGGAGACAATATTACATTTTCTATTTCTAGCATAGTGCTTAATATAGAGTACCCATTTAATACGTAATACATACATGGCTCCATAACCTTATTAGGACTTGAGAAATACAAGGCTTTGAAAGAGTAGATTTCTCACAACATCTAATATTTATAGTCCTATAAAATATATTTACTATACCAATTTGAGTGTATTTAGCTTAAATTAATAGAAACTCAACCAATAATGATTTAAATAAGTGGGTCACATGGCCACCTATAACTACAAATTAGACTAGAAAAGTGTGACAATCTAGATTCCTTCAACCTCCATTTAAGATGTATGAGAGGCAGAGAGAATAATAAAAAAACAGCTGAGTTAAACAAACACTTATTTTTAAACAACATTTGTTTAATTAATTTCTTCCAAACAAACTAATTCATGTTTGCAAAGATTCCTTAACTCTAAAACATCACACTATGCTATTGCTCATATCTGGGATTACTTTTTTCTTCTTTTTATAACTTTGTCCTTCTGCATTTTTCGGCAGGGGTTCTAGTTCTTTCTAGTATCCACTGACAGAATTGAAGTTGTACTTCTAGTTGTACTTCTAAATATCATTAGAATTTTTTAATCCTGGATATGAATCTATGACACCTCTATTCCCACAAACTTTCAGTCTGCTGAAAAAATCAAAAGTGTAAGCTCTCCTCAGATATCTGATTCTCTCCAATGTATTAATAATAGCTTTTTAAGGAAAAAAAAAAAAGAGTGGAAGTAGGGGTATATCATCTGAAAAAACTAGATTGTAGATAGATAAGTGGTTTCTGAATATTGGTATTTTGTAAAAATGCTAATATTCAGTCAGTCCTCCAAAAGAATATTACAGGCAATGTTTTCAGCACATTTATCTACATGATTTGTTTTTTAGATATCTCACCAATGTTCAAAGAAAAATCAAAATGCTACTCAGGATCATTCTATACTCTTGGGTGCCATTTTTTTCAAGATTGGAGGACCCGGAATCTTCAATGACTTAAAATGACATAGAATACAATTATACTACTTACACACGTGTTCAACCTCATGGCCACTGTAGTCCCAAAGGTCCTATAAACTGAAGCTGAACTTCTGAGTAATTATTTCCTAGTCGATCTACATATGGGTTTTAGCTAGTCCAGGATATAGGTTCGCTGTATCCCTATCTTTTCACCCACATCATGAATACAAATTAATGTTTATTTTAACAAGACCATCTGAGCTTCTCTATGCAATTTATTCTTAGCCACTGTTATTTATATACTGTCCTTAGAGAATATAGTGATTACAGTATAATACAACTTTCTGAAGACATACACTATTTACTAAAGAAATAGTAGAACCCTAGAAGGTGTTCCAGAGGTCATTTGGTCTCACACTCAGCCAACACAACACCTGAAACATGCAGAGCAGATGGCTGCCTGGCCCAAGGGTGTCCAGTCAGACTAAACCTCCAAGCCAAAAATTTAGTTCTACAGATTCAAAGTAGAACCCAGTTTCATCGACAAGGGGCTGCAATTTAAAAATATCATAACTAGGCTAGTTATTATACAGAATAAAATCTTTGGTAGAATATTTCTGCAAGTTTCTATGGTTTCACTTTATTTTAGCCCTTTCAAATTTAAATCATATGTCAATTTGCTTACTTAGACAATTATTAACCTTTTTTTAAAATTTTCATTTCAAGGCCTGCTAATAGAGTTCTAAAAAGTGACATATAGCTCAAAGGCCAAAGAAGATCCACATTTTTTTTTATAACCACACAGATGTAATATTTAGAAAAGACTTTATAAAACTAATTTAAATGAGAAAGTGATTTTCCAGTTTTAAAGGAGCCCTTTATCATCAGATCTTTGGTTCTTTCCCTTAGCATTCCTGGAAAAGTAAAGAAAATGTTTGTAGAAATGAGGGAAAAGTTCCAGTAAATATAAGTGACCTCCTCAAAGTCAAAGATACAGTAAGTACATCATCAGGATTTCAACTTCTGAGTTTTGGATAGAGTTGAATCTCTCTTTTATTTCTTGTTAGAGTTTATCTCCAGGCCAAGCCTATGTTCAGGTTAGTTTCAATCAGTGCTTGGCAGAAATGGAAATCAGCTGGCTTCAATCCTGCATATGCTTTTCTAGACTGAAGAACAAATAGTCCAAACAAGGAATCTATGTACATTGTACCCAAACTCAAATATATATCCAAAGCAAGGACTCTACGTACACTGGACCTAAAGTCCAAGTTCATTGTATTCTACCTTACAGAGAGTCCCAGAATAGCCTAGTAAGGTGCCAATCTAGTGTTTATTGTTGATGAATTGATAACCTGGAAGCTGATTTCAAACAGAGTATTATATTACAGAAAGATGGCAGCTGTGGTGATAGCACAGTTTTGCATTTTCCAAAATCCCCACATCAAAACAGATGGTGAAACCAAAACCAATGGACATTTATAAAACTAAATGGCAAAGCAGTTCCATTAACCTCAAAATGAAAGTGAATAAGAATAAACCACCAACAGCTACAAGATATGTGTTATGACATCCGTGCAGGAGAAAGCAGAAGGAAACAATAGGACTGGTGGATCTCATATTAGGATAACCTCAAAATACCAATCCAGTATTCACTAGAAAGTGACCCATATTGATACAGCATCTATAAATGTGAATCTAATGAGACTGTCGTCAGGTAGAGATCTGATTTCACTTTAGACTCTATGCACTCTCAAAAATTACCTATTAGGACTTCTTTCCCACACTGGGAAGAAACTCTGTAGAGTAAAATAAAACATGAGCAGGACAAGGACACCTAAAATGAAATACGGAGGTCTGGACAAAAGGCAGTGAGAAAACCAAGTCAGCAAATCTTAGAAAGCTGTCTGAATCAAGCCTCTTTCTATGCTTTCAGGAAAACTAAATTCACATAACTGTGAGCAAAAGGAAAGCAGCAAGATCTGAACTCATGGAAAGTCGCTAAAAGAAAATATGAAGTCAAATAACATCCCAGCAGGCAATGAAAGTGTAACACATACTCAAATATTGATGAACTGACAGTATGCATTCCAAAATGAGCTAACATGCATTAATAAATGTATGAAATATAACAAAATAGCATAAATCAAAATTGGAAAAGCTCAAACATAAAGTGACACTCAAGAAAGAATTAAAAATATAAAATCTTTTGAAATGAAGATCAAACTAGAAATAACACAAAAATAAACATGAAAAATAATGTCTTACAAGAAATATAAAAAAAGGAAATTTTTAGAATCGAAAAGAAATGAGAGAAGAGATAGTAAAGTCTTAAAAATAGGACATATATTAAAAACAAGAACAGGAATTCCAATTTACAAATAGTAACAGACCTAAAGAAGAAAAACAAAGTTAGGGCACTAAAAACTAAACTAAAAGCACCAATTGAGTAAGTCTTTTAGTAAAACCTTTTCAAAATAAGATAAAAATTGAAACTTCATACTACATATCTGAGAATATTGAAATGGACTTAATGCTAGAATTAAAAAAAAGAAAAGTATTCCTTGCATAGTTAGTGATGTAAGATTAACTGACAACTAAAAGGTAATATACAATGAAAGGGCTATATGCTCTGTCAATGTAGTAACAGTACAAATCTAAAACATGGGGGGAGATGGGAGGGACAAAAATTAAAGCAATTTTAACTCATACACAACAGATTTCAAGCAAAAAGGGAGAATATAAAATATCTTAATTTTCATATTCCTCAAATGTTTAAATTATAACATTTTTATATACTGGGTTGATTATAAATATATTACAATTAATTTTACAAGTTTCTTTAAGTTTTTCTGACATGACTACAAATTTTTTATGATTATGTATGTGGTTCACTTTGGGGGCTCACATTATTTATAGTGGACAGCACTGCATTAGATCATTACCATTTTAAAGTCCTCAAAGACTTAATAGATCTAGTCACTGAGCATCAGTAGCTGCTAACATGAAGACAGAGTGAATGTTTGACTCATGTATCTCCTAATAAAAGGACAGAAGACTATTCATTATCTTGCCAAAAGGATGCAACCAGAGTTTGATTAAATCTCTAGATCCCCACTTGAGCCCAGGAGTTCAAGATCAGCCTAGGAAATATAGTAAGATCCTATCTCAAAAGAACTATGACAAGAAAAAATTCCTAGATCCAATGCCCATTTTCAGAACAGAGAAACACGTTGAACTAAAACACAAGTAAAATAGTACTTAGAGTAATAAATACAATACTGTCGAATACAAGGAACATGTCCTATCCCTCAATCCATTTTATAAACAGGACAAATTACTGAAGTTTTCAAAATACATGAAAGAAATAGTTTGAGTATAACTAAAAACTTAAAAGAAGAAAAAATGAATTATAAAGATATAAAAGAGGAGAGCCGGGCGTGGTGGTGCATGCTTGGAATCCCAGCATTCGGGAGGCTGAGACCAAAGGATCCGGGTTGGCGGCCAGCCTCAGCTACCTCATGAGGCACTCCGCAACTTAGTGAGACCCGGTTTCAAAATAAGAATAAAAAATAGGGCTGGGGGTATAGCTCGGAGGTAGAATGCCCCTGAGTTCAATCCCCAGTACCGCAAAAAAAAAAAAAAAAAGATATAAAAGAGGAAAGAAACAAGAGACAAATTTAAAACAAACAGCAAAATATTCAAAATAAAACAATTGTATCAATGATTACATTAAATATGCATGGACTAAACACTCCAAATAAAAGATACTATTATATTTTTTTAAAGACTCAATTAAATGCAATTTTCAAGACACTATTTTCTAAAGACAAATTTAGGATAAAAAATAAGTACCATACAAATACTAACCAAAAGAAAAGTTGTGTGGCTATATTAATATCTGTAGAGCTTAAGAAAGAAATAATACTAAAACATATATTCTTATCAAAAGACATGCACAAATATGTTCAGTGCAGCTCTATTTATAATTGTCCAAACCTGGAAATGATGCAAATATCCATCAATGGTGGAAAAAATATTATATCTATGCCTTTCTCATCCCTCTTTCAATTAGTATCATCTCCAAGTATGCTCACTACCCTGACTTCTAATAGTATAGATTAGTTTTCCCTGGTCATATGAATGGAACAATATATCAGGTAGTGTTTTGTGAGATTCTCCATGGTATTACATGTGATTATAGTTCATTACCACACTTATTTGTCAATGCCACACTTATTTATCCATTCTACTGTTCATGAGCAATATGGCACAACTATTTTGATAGTTTATAGTTCTAGTGCATTACAAAATGCTCATGATTCTATGAAATATAATTTCATAACTCTCTCTCCATATATATATATATATATATATATATATATATATATATATATATGAATGAGTTGAGTATACTCCTAAAAGTGGTGTTGCTGGGTCATGGATATATTTGTGCTTTGTTCAGCTTTAGTAAATAATTGCCAAATAGCTTTCCAAAGTATCTGAAATTTATCCTCTTACTCAGCGGTGTCTGAGAGTTCCATTTATTCCACGTCTTTACCAACACCTTTTATTTTAGCCAAAATGGTATTGCATTGTAGATTTAGTTAATTCTTTATAACAATCAAGTTGGTCACGTTTTCTTATTTTTGTTAGCCTGTGGCTATGAATCCTTGTTGGTGAATCAACTGCTGAAGTATTTTCTCTTTTTTTTTTTTTTTTTTTTGTGGTACAGGGGATTGAACCCAGGGGCATTCTACCTCCGAGCTACACCCCCAGCCCTATTTTTTATTCTTTATTTTGTAAAACAGGGTCTCACTAAGTTGCGGAGTGCCTCACTAGGTAGCTGAGGCTGGCCGCGAACCCGGATCCTCCGGTCTCAGCCTCCCAAATGCTGGGATTACAAGCGTGCGCCACCACGCCCGGCTTTTCTCATTTTTTCTAATGGATTATCTGCCTCTTTAAATCAAATTTTGAAAATTCCTTTCCTTTGGTGGATATATGCTTTGTGATTATTTCCTCATATTCTCTTTTTTTTTTTTTTTTTGCGGTACTGGGGATTGAACTCAGGGGCATTCTACCTCCAAGCTACACCTCCAGCCCTATTTTTTATTCTTTAGTTTGAAACCGAGTCTCACTAAGTTGCAGAGTGCCTCATGAGGTAGCTGAGGCTGGCCGCGAACCCGGATCCTGCGGTCTCAGCCTCCCAAATGCTGGGATTACAAGTGTGCGTCACCACCCCCGGCTCTATTTCCTCATATTCTGTCTTATTCTTTTATGTCTCTAAAAGTATATTTTAAAAACAGTGGTATTCACAGTGCACTTTTTAAAAAAGTTTTTCTCAAGGAAACCCTATGCATTGTTTGTGAGGATGTGAATTGGTATAGCTATTATAGAAAAGAGTATGGAGGCTCCACACACACCCCCAAAATAAGAATAGAGCAACCATATGATCCAGCAATTCCACTTTTGAGTATATATCCAAAAGAAATAGAAATCATTATAACAAGGTGGTATCTGTACCTACATGTTCATTGCAGCATTATTCAGAATAGTCAAGATATGGAAACAGTCTGATTTTTGTCAGTGGTTGAATAATAAAATATCACACACAACAATGTTATTCAGCCTTTAAAAAAGGAGATCGTATCATTTGCAGTAAAAATAAGGCACACAGAGAAAGACAGATACCACTGAATATCACTTTAAGTGGAATATGAAAAAGTAGAACTCATAGACATAGATATTAGAAGAATGGTTGCCAGGGACTCAGGAGAAATGGGGAAAGATTGGTCAATGGGTACAAATTTTAGTTGGAGATCTAACATACAGTATGGTGGTTGTAGTTAATAATAATGTATTATATACTTGAAATTTACTAAGAGAGTAGATCTTAGATTCAAATCACAATGACCAAAAAAGGTAATTATGTGTATTTAGTCAGCTTTCCTTCTTTGTAACAAAATATCTAAAATAAATCAAATTACAAAAGAAAAGGTTTATTTTGTCTCAGAGTTTCAGAAATTTTAGTCCAGGGTCATTTGGCCATGTTGCTTCTGGGCCTGTAGCATGGGAGTACATCATGGTAGAAGTATAGGGTAGAGAAAATTGCTCACCTCATGGCAGCCTAGAAGCAAAGAAAGGGTGAGAAGGGGCTTCCTTTAAGGGCACACCTCCAATGACTCAACTTCCATCCATTAGGCTGCACCTCCTAAAAGTTCCAATAGCATCACAGGTTGGGAAATAAGCCCTTATCATATGGACCTTTAAGGAACTTTCAGGATCCAAAACATTACACTATTTGAAGCGATGGACATGTTAATTAGCTTCATTTTGGCAGTCACTTCCCAATGTATAAGTATATCAAAACATCATTCTGTACATCTTAAACCTATACAAATTCCACTTTATATTTCAGTAAAACTGAAAAAGAAAAGTGGATGATACTACCCTTCACATAACTCTTCTCAGGGAAGGAGTACAGAAGGAGCCAGGAAGAAGGGTACCTCACCAAGTGATGTGTGCATGTATGTCCCTACCTTTCTGAACTACATTATGATGAGAGACTACACTAAGTCCCTAAGCACATATTTTTTTAAGTAAAATTTAAGCCCTACTAACACATTGTTTATTTTTCCTTATCAATGCATTGCCAATTTTGGTAATTTTTTATTCTTCTTTCAGTTTAGAATATAATTAAAAAATGGCTCCCCATATCACCTGGGGCGGAGTGCTCTGCTTTCTCTTTCCCTCCCATATGCTTTATGCTTATATCATTCTCAGGATGGAATGGTCAACAGAGGAATCTAAAAGTTGGCTTTGTCTAAGATAACTGCCTCACTCAAAGGTTAATGACTTGGTTCTCCTCACTTCAGGGAAGAAGAAAAAATGACTGTTAGTCTTCCTGAACCCAAACCTGAACCTCTCAAATTTCAAAGCAGTTGCGAGAACAGCATTCTGACCAGTTTACTCTTGATCAACACTAAGCAATTCTGAATATATTTTATTTTAGTTCAAATGCAAAGTGTTATGCAGGAATGGTTAAAGCTCAAGTTTCTGAAGTCAGGCCTCAGAGTTTGAGTCTCAACCCCAGCCCCTTCTAGCTATATAACCTTTTTCCTCCATACCTCAGTTTCCTCATCTAGAAAATGATGATAATACCAACTTACAAAATTAAGTGAGTCAATATTTGTAAAGCAATTAATATAGTGCTTAACATACAGTAGCCTCTATTTAACTGAAATGTTTAACTGAAAAATAAATAGTATATATGGTATTTGGAATTATATATTTTCTTTGTCAAATTTTATTAGGAAAAAGATCAGACCCTTTTTTATTCCTTTAAGTTCTCATGAATCTTAAAATAGTATTATGTATTTCACTCATAAATTAATTGATTTAACAAAACTTTACTCAACAAAATATGTTTCATTTCAGGTTCTATGCTCTCTTGAAGAAAAAGAGACAGCATGCCAACTAGTATTTACAATGCGATAATGGTTATGCTCCACAAGTAGACCAATTTGTTTTTTAGAAATTCTTACTTTAATTTTCACTTTTAATACCAAGGAACTTATGATGCGAGTGTAACAACTACAAAAGAAAGCCAGTATACTTTTTATTGGCCCCGAGGATGCAAAAGGAACAGAGGAAATGAGTGAGAGCATCCTTGATTGGTATGAAAATGTTTTGTTCATCTTTATGGATTATGACAAGCTGCAAGGGGCCCCCTTTGTGACGGACATGAGATAGATAAACAGAAATGCTTCCCTTTTGAAAGATGTCTGTACAATCTAAAACAATTAATCTTGCTGGAGTAAGTCAGCTCTAATGGTGCTGCCTGGCACAGGCCATTCATCAAAGCCCACCGATCCATCACACAGAACCTGTCATGCTGTGTGGCAGGCCTGCCACTCCTGCCACATGTCCGCCCGGGTTCCTGGGAATCTGTGTAAGGCAGAGGAAGACCTGGGAAGTTACTTATGTTTGTCTTCAAAGGAGGAATCGGAAGCTATTCGTACTGATCCTAATGAAGATCTCAACAGAAAACTACCTCCTCTCCTGACACAAAGCTCATCTGTTTTGACAAATAAAGGACTGGCAGTGTGTCCTCCTCTCAAACTCAGAAGTCTAGGTATGATAGATCATTCTTGTCAGGATATGCACATTTTCTAATATTCTTCATTAAAAATGATAAAACCCTTATTAGGGGCTGTCATGTCCCTATAGTTACTGCCCTACAGTTTCTCCATATCCTATTTTTAAAAATATTTCATTTTTCATTTTTCTTCAATATGCTCTCTTCAGATTTTCCTAATTACCTTGAAATCACTCATGTAAGGGTTACCAATGACATACTTTCTGCTATGCCCAAGAACCACATTTGAGTTCTTCCTCTCTCTCTAACACTTTCTTCCCTTCTCTTCTAGAAAACCAGCTGGTTTTCCTCCTACTTTATTGTCCACTCTTTCTAAATCTCTTTTTGTTCATTTCTAGTCTTTTTTTGCATTAGTTAGATGTTGACATGTTCCAGAACTCAGTCCTCAGCCGCTTCCTTAGTTGATTTCATCCTGCTCCCATGTTTTTAAATACTATCAATAAACAGCAGATTACAAAATTTGATAACTCCAGCCTGAACCTCTCCCAAACTCCATATTTTTATATTCGACTGCCTTTTCAATGACTTCATTTGAGACCTAAGAATCATCATCCAAGCTTAATACATCTAAATTAGAACATTTGATTTTCCCCCCAAACATGATTATCTCATCTTTGCCATCTCGGTAAATGTCATCTACTCTACTACTCATGTCCACAACCTTGTAGTCACCTCTGCCTTCTCCCTTATGCTCACTACATTCCCTGTTTATGTTAACTTTAAAACACATCTCAAGTCTAAGTACTTCTCACTTTGACCCCAGACTTTTTATCATCTCCTCCTTCCTTGATCCCAGACGTTATCACCTCTCACTGTGACAACTTCAAGAGCCCACAACTGCACTCTCTGAATTCTATCTTGTCCTTCTGTAAGCATATTCTTCATTCACGTGTACATTCTGAAAGTATACATAAAGTATTTCCCTTGCTTAAAACATTTTCATGGTTATTTACTGCACTAAAATCAATGCCAAATTCTTCTCCTTAAGGCTCGATGTTATCTGGCCCCTGTCTATCTTTTAACATCATCTCCTTCCACCTCACACAACTACTTTTCAGTCTTTATGGCCTCCTTGCTGATCCTCAAATGTTTTTCTTTCCCACAACTTTGTACTTGTTGAATTTTTGTTGGATATACTTCCCTCAGAACTGCAACAAGAATCTCCTCTTTATTTTGTTTAGCTCTCTGATCAAATCTCCCTGAGATTAGAGGCCTTCCCTGGTCACTTTTCTTCCTCCCACCATTTTCTATGCCACTATCATGCTTTATTTTTATTGCATGTACATACAATTTACATTATGCTTATTAGTTTATTATTCATCTAACCCAATAATATGCATGTTCTATGAGGATAGGAATTCCAACTCTTTTGTTCACCTTTATGTCCCCCATTCTTGGAAGAGTGCCTGGTACACTTTCTGTGGTAAATGAATAATGTTGAGTGAGCACATTTGTGTGTGTGTGTGTGTGTGCATGTGTGTGTGTTGCTAGGGATTAAACCCAGGGCTTTACACATGCATGTTCTCCACCACTGGAATACACCTCCAGCCCTGAATTTGTTTTGTTTTGTTTTGTTTTTTTTGCAGTACTGGGGATTGAACTCAGGGGCATTCTACCTCCGAGCTACACCCCCAGCCCTATTTTTTTATTCTTTAGTTTGAAACCAAGTCTCACTAAGTTGCGGAGTGCCTCACTAGGTAGCTGAGGCTGGCCGTGAACCCGGATCTTCCGGTCTCAGCCTCCCAAATGCTGGGATTACAAGCATGCGTCACCACGCCCGGCTCTGAATTTGTATTTTTAAGGGAAAGCATTGAGAGAAATAATGTTATGGGGTCCCTTCTTATTTGTAATTGCTTTGGTCTCAAATCATTAAAATTTTGCCTCCATAAGGACTATTTTTAGGGTCTCAATTTCCTGTGAAATGGGTTAATGAAGCAGGACTGAGCATAAAGGAGTGGTGAGAGATCCACTCCAGGGAAGATTGGATTGTGATGAATGTGAAATACTTTGAAATGCAGTGAAGAAGGCGACAAAGAAAATCTGGGAAAATATTAAACTTCTAGCTGGATAATGTATGTATGATTTCCTAAAGTGTAGAAACACACTTCTACCTTACACCTCTGAAGATGGGCAAAATACCTAAGGACAGTTGCAATAATTATTCCATTATTCCAAACCCCTCCATCCCTGAATTTTTCCATTTTGTTTTTCACCGCTATCTGGATCATATCTGCATCAACATTCCTGGCTTTAGGACCCTAGACTCAAGTCTCACCTCCGCACACCACATTTGGTGTCTGAACTCTCACACACCCATTATTACACTTACACTGTCTCTGGACTAAGACCTTCTGAGAATCTCCTTGTCTTACATTCTCCTCAAGAAACCAAAACTGGAGCTGTGCGTGGTGGTGCACACTTGTAATCCCAGCATTTGGGAGGCTGAGACCAGAGGATTGAGGTTCGCGCCCAGCCTCAGCTACCTAGTGAGGCACTCCACAACTTAGTGAGACCCTGTTTCAAAATAAAAAATAAAAAATAGGGCTAAGGGTATAGCTTGAAGGTAGAATACCCCTGAATTCAATCCCCAGTACCGAAAAAAAAAAAAAAAAAAAAAAAAAAAAAAAAAAAAAAAAAAAAAAAAAAAAAAAAAAAAAAAAAAAAAAAAAAAAAAAAAAAAAAAAAAAAAAAAAAAAAAAAAAAAAAAAAAAAAAAA
>PVLC010002894.1:0-30928 GCA_004027655.1 Graphiurus murinus | reverse complement strand
TAGATTAGAAAAAGCAAATTCCTACACCAGAGAAATTGAATTCTCAGCGAATCTCTATGAAGAATTTATAAGCCAATGTTCAGGGGGTTTAGTTACATTCAAGTCTTTTTTGTATTCTTTACACAAGTATTCTAATTAATTAAACGAAATAATGCATGTTAAGTGCTTAGCTCACAATTTAGCACATGCTGTGATTATTAGTATACTATTGTAAACTGCCTAAGGAACAGAAGTAATCAGGTTCATCTGATGAATTTAATCACATTTTCAAAGTATGTTAAATAAGCCTGTTTTAAAGACTTAATTATTACTTACTTTTCACAAATGGAGTTGCTCTTTCATCTTATGTTTTCACTAAACTTTTCTTTTTACATATTAATTTAGCTTATAATTACATTTAAGAAGATTATTTTAAATTAATATTTGGGTAATTTCTATTGTTTAAAAACCATGTTCAAATCATTGTTTTTAAGAGCTATAACAGAATCCTTCAATAGAACAATAAAATTTTTTAAATTTAATTTTTGAGATATATCATAGTGATAAAACATTAACAATTATTCCAATTTCAGTCAACCAAAAACTGTTTTATGAAGACCCAGATAACAAATAAATACTAAGTGAAAAATATAACAAGGCACTACATGAAGAGTTAGACAATATATCTTTTATTCATTCAACAGACATATTGATGCCTACAACATAGTATTATTGGAAGTTGAAAAGACAAGCATCAAAAAAAAAAATCTGATGATGAGCCACATGGATCACATATTTGGTCCCATGGAGTTTGACTCAGTGATAAAAAGAGGAGTTGGGAGCATGCAATTAAAAAAACAAACAAAATTGAACAAGATAATGAGATTAAATTATCACCCACCCCTGTCTCTTTCAAACAGTATTGGCCCAAGTGTGTATGTAAAGAGAGGATATGAATCTCATCATTTCTGTCTTTGTTTCCCCTTTATAAACCTGGCAATTTTGTCAAGATTTTTAAAAATAATTACAGGAGAAAAGTGTCATCTTCAGGGTTTCTTGTCTTCTTCAAAACTGCCAAGATTTAAATAACAGTCAAGTTAACTCTTTTCCAATGAAAACCATGATATGAGAATCAGGGGAGGGGTCTTGAGGTCTTCAGAACTCGAGAGCACCTTTTTTAGTGGCTTGTACTCCAGAGTTTTCTCGCAACTATTTACTCACCTGAAGAAGCTTCACATCAATCTTACATGACTGCCAAGAGATTTCCTACTTGACCTAGCCCCAGAAAATGACTTAGTGGAACCTAAAGAAGCATGTGACCTCTGAGGCTTACTCATGACTGGGGAGAGTCCATTCTGGAGTAGGTCCAGCAAGCAGTGGAATTCCTTAAACAATTTTAAGCCAAATTCTTATCTATTATATTAAAGAATATTCTAGGGCTAAGGGAGACTACTCAATGAAGGAATTAATTTGGATAAAGGGTTTCTCTCTAAGTCTGATTCAGACTTCATTAGAGAAGGTGTTGGAAGCCACTGGATGGCAAAGTTCAGTGGCTTCCCCCAGGTCAGACTGATTCACAACTGCTGGGTAATCAGGAAATATCCCCCCATGGTATAAGTGAGCTGAAATTGGCATGCAAGGAACGGCTTCTAGAACTGACAACATTTCCAAGGTGCATATAAGTTGATACTGGCAAGCAGGGCACTGTAGCTGGAACTGAGAAGAAGGAAACACCTCTCCAAGATGTAAGGCCACATCTGTGAAGCTACCTGCTGTGATGCCTACAAGACTTATTGAGAATCCATGTGTGATGGTGTTGATGATACTTGATAGGAAGCCATCCACAGAATCATCACTGAAACACGATGGCATGAGTAGCATTAGATGTTTCCCATATGTGCTACTGGCAGCCTTACATTAGGAGCAAGGAGAAGCATCTGGGAGCACATTGGAAACAGGGAGAAATGCCCCTGCATCCTCAATGCTCCTCCAGTGCCCTCTACTGACAAACTTTAACATCATGACAACTGCAGAGGAAAAATGTTTATAAGGTCTATCTCCATTATTACAAAACATGTAATGATGAGTGGATTCTGAGATAAGAAGCAATACAGTGATTGCTACCCTTTGGCTATCCAGTTTCTGTATTTGCCCTTCTAACACATTCAAACTTATATACAACAATAAATTTCTACCTAACAAGATTCAGCTACTCTACTTATAACTAATGAAGTTCTTGTCCTTTCCCAAATAAAGAGAGGCATAATCCTAGTATTGGTTTCATGCATCAGTAGCTATATTAGTTATTCTTAGAATTTCATCATAATTCCTCTGAATATGCTGTTTTCTAAAAGACTTAGTTGTAAAGTTAACCTCCATCAGCTACTATATGAAAGTAAATGGTAAGAAGAAAGAAAAAAATGGCCTATATGTGCAAATATCACAAATAGAATATATGGAAATAGTATAGTCCTTTTATTAATTGGCTATTAGATTCTATATCAATGACTTCTTTATCCACCTATCTATTTCATATTTGCCTTGACATTAGCCAGAACATCAGCTAGTTCGGGATTCTTTACCAAGTGGGGTAACCCAAATTTTATTCCTAAAGGGTCTGAGCCCTCAAATAGTCTGTCTTTTGCTGTTGTTGCTGCTGCTGCTGCTGCTGCTACTGCCATAGTTTTCTGTTGACTTTTACTATAGGATATGAAAGTACCAAGAAGCATCCCAGAGAATTCACTGTATTTCAGACATTGTCCTTATCCCTATGGTTTGGTAGCAACCCAATTTCTCCTTGATAATTAGAATTGATTAGAATTGATCACTCCAATCAGAAAAGTAGCCCCTCTTTCCCTCTTGACATGTTTTTATAATGGCAAAAGAAGTCCAAAATAGCCAAGTGGAAGTCTCATCTTCCAACTTGGTGAAATCCATTTTATGTACACTGATGGAAACTTCCCTCATGCCCCATCCTCTTGGTGACTAGGATCTACACACAAGCAGAATAAGCAAAAATCCAGTGAGTAGGTTATTATATATTATTTTGAGAAGAGTGCTGTCAATTCCACCCCACTTTTTTCTATCCCCATTTTGATATAGAATGCCTCCTGAAAGAGCTCATGTTTTGATTTTCAGAGTTGATAGAATTAAATCAGGAACACTGCAATCTCATCAGTGGATAAATCTACTGTGATGGATTGATTAGACACTAACTTAGGGTATGGCTGGAGGAGGTGGGTCACTGGGGGTGTGGCTGTGGGGACCCTGCTTGTCCATAAATCTCCTTGCATATGCGTGCAAACTCTCTTTCTGTTTCTGGCCTCCATGATGTGAGAGCAGAGCCCTTGTGCTCACTTGCTCATATTCTCCATCTCTATCTATCTATCTATCTATCTATCTATCTATCTATCTATCTATCTATCATCTCTCTCCTCTGTCTCCCACTGCCAGGCCCTGAGCTCTGCCAGTGTAACCTGGTATGACATGAACGGAATGTCTGAACTCTGCAGAATGTGAGAAAATAAGTCTTCCTTTTTCTAAGTTGTGGTGGTCAGTTTTCTGGGATATAGCAGTGAGAATGCTGACTGAAACACTCTCAATTCCCAGACCCATGTGTTTTGGCTGCAGAAAAGACATTCTTTCATAATGGTCTCTGATTCAAAACATACTTCATTCTGTACAAGAGAATCCCATTCTTTCAGAGTATTGTCTCCCAACTTATAACATAACTGACTATCCTAGGTAGTTATTTCACTTTTCAATTAGGCTAGCCATTTTTTAGTGATGGGAAACGTGTTAAGGATAGAGTTGATTCTATTAACATGAGGCCATTGCTGTTTTGGGGGGTTTTTTTTGCTATGAAATGAGTCTCTTGATCAGACACAATTCTGTGTGGAATGTAACAATAAAGATAACTTATTCTGTGAGTTCAATGCTGATGGAAGAGTTATAGGCAGGAAAGACAAAGATATATATATGCACAAAATTTATCTATTCCAAATATTTACCCTCTTCATAATGGAACACATCCAGTGTAATTAATCTTCCACAAAGGTTTCACTGGTGCCCCCTGGATATAGCACCATTGAGGATCAATGTTTTTGCACTGTTAGCAGAATAAGTACTTAGCAGTACTGTTAGCCAAGTCAGCTTGATATGTGGAACATCATAATTTTGAGTCTATGCATAGCCTTAATCCATGACAGCATGGCCACTCTGTCTACAGGTCCATTGAACAAGCAATGGGGAGGTTGAGGAAAGATGATGACTGACCATTAGAAAACATGTCATCTCATCCACTGATTATTAATGTTCCCTTCAGTTGGCAAAGTGAATGTCTTCACAGTTTGTGTCCATTCTAAGAAGTCCATTCACACACTTATTCCTAGACTTATTTATCATCAATTGTCCAATCCTCCTCCTTCTAAATCCTTGATCATCCAGCTAAACCATTAACAACTACACATGAATTAATATACAGCTGTACTTCTGGCTGACTCTTGCTCAAGACATAGTAGACATCCAGAATAGTTATGTTCATTTAATGTTGATGTATGAAGACCAAATTTCTATAAGGTGGAAAACACTGCATATTCAATCCAGGTATGAAGCTCCTAGACTCATTTGGTACTACTAACTACTGGGCCTTGTCTAATTTCTCAGTGGAATCCTAGCAGCTGTCACTGTCATCTTTCAACCTAAAACCACTCTTCTAATCTTCCCCAGAGTGAGGTCTACACTTGGACATGCCTCTATGACTCCTGCCATAGGAGAAATCCCAGCAAATTTACCTGTTCCTGTTCCAACTCAACAGGACCACACTATGAGATATGTGAACTGGATTTTCCTAGCAGGTGCTCAAGTGGCCAGGTAACATAACCCAGAAGTATAATAACACTAGTGATACTAATGAGCAAAGGAGATAGAAAGTAAGTAGAAACTGGAAGTAAAATCATTCCTTTCTTCCTGATGCTGACTATTCCAAGGCACACTGATTTCAAACATGCCTCAGGAAACATCCCTCATGACTGAGAAACTGCCATGGAATTTTGTGAACCTGTAGACAACTAGATGACGAATGTTTTTTATTTACTTTCCTTCCTCTCCGTCTCATTTCCCTGTTTCCTTCACTCTTATTACAATGGGATTTATCCAATAAAGCATTAGTATATACACTTTGTCTTTAGTGTGGCTTCCTAGGCAACTTGAGCTAATATGCATCATATATACTCTTAGATTTTTTGAAAGGGAAATTGTGATGAATCTTATATATTTTCCTTAAAGCGTTCATCCCGTTTTCTCAGTTTGCATATCGAATTCTGATACATTCAATTTATTTAGTGACTACCCAAATTGTACTTTGGATTCTCATTCTGCAATGTATTTCAAGTTTTAAGTTATAACAATTTTTTAAAAATATAGCACACCTTCCTATCACTGGAAGACAGTCACAGAATATCGAAGTTAAACCACATGGATTATCATAGGTGCTTAAAACAAAAACAAAACTCCTCAGAATTGATTTTAACAGCCAAAATAACGGGTTCTTATCACATTTAACAAACAACTGCTCTTCACCAGTATTTCCAATGGTCTTACCCACTGGTATTTATTTATTTGATAACTAAAGACAATGCTGAAATTTTTGGCCAAATTCTTTTGGCCAACAAATGGGAAACCCAGATGCCAAGGTGAAAAAGATTTGTTCTTTGGTAGTAGCTACAGCAGCTGTCTATTTGGCATATTACTTAGAAAGCTTTGAAGTTGCCTAGGATACAGACTTTGTAAACTGGGATCCTGCAGAGCCATTAAAAGATTTTATTTTTAAGCACAAAACCTATGTAGACATGAAATTAGCAATATAGCTTCTATCCTACATATATATGATCAGTTAATTTGCAGACCTCTGGAAACAAGGCACATTATGAATAATACAAATTATGAGACCTACAAACTACAAATATTCATCATGACAAAGAAAATATGACCTATACGTGAAACTTGGAAGTGAAAGTTGGAGGATAATATTCTAAAGTAAGCTTTCCTGCAATGCTTACATATAAGTTCCTCCACTAACCTTCAATGACTTTAAAACTGCCCTCAGTGATGCTAATATTTGAACGGGCAAATAGAATCAGAGTAACACAATTATAACTACAATATACTATCAAGTATTGTGGAAATAAAGAGCATCACCTACTTAAGTTAAAGGTGGTTGGTGTCAGTGTTTGAATGATTGGATTCTATACCTAAAATGAGCAAATTTTATGATTTACATTATACTTCAATAAAGCTATTTTTTTTAAATATGAAGAAGGAAATAGTTACAGGTTATTGTCAAGAAAAGAGCAAATATATGGGTTACAGGAGACTGCATACACTCAAACACATGTGCACACACCCTTTTCTGAAGGCTGACATTTCACATGTGTGTCTGACCCACTGAAGACTGGCTCTCTCTGGAAACCTAACTGCACATGCCTAGGACGGGGTGGGTAAGTAACTAGATCTACTATTTTCAGCCCACTGCTTCATTCACCAGCCTTGTAATATGGCTTTCATCACCAAAGCCCCTGTGCTGTTAACCTCCATTGCTGATGAGATCCCCCTCTGGCTTCTGATCAATTGTAGCTATAAATAAAAGACACTTTCCCATTACCCAGATTAGGCACCTATGCCTCATCATTCGGGATGGCAGGAATATGCTAATCACTATTCTTTTCATAAAGAATGTTGCAAGTACCCTTAGAAGGGGAAACACAGAGGCAGGCAGATTGATGGTATTTTACTCTGAATAAAAGACCTTTGAAATTTGCCAGGCTTTGAGAATGGGTCTTGCGGACCTCCACCTCCACCCTCCCCCCCAAAGCAGAGAGTTTCCCATTTTCCTGTTAGTAAACTTAGCATGCTGAGTTGCTTTATCAGACAGATGGTGGACCATGCACCATTATGACCAAGACAGCGCTGCTGCTCATACAGAAGGGTCTCATGATTGTCAGGCTCCTCTGCCACCACAGGGATGGCTCTGCTCCTGCCACCCTTTACAGCTTTGCTGAAAGGATTCTATCTTCCCAATGTTAGGAAGGAAACATCATGGGAGAACTTGGAAAGAAAAATCAACTTCAAGGATTTTAATTCAGTTCTAACAAAAGAATTCTGACTTATCAAAGGCTGCTGGTCATGATGCAATTAAGATTTTAATTAAATCATAACACTTCAAATTAAAAATTTTCAAACATATTTGGCCTTTAGATTGGTGTATAATTCCTTCAGAATTTAAAACTCATTTTAAAATGAAATTTATATTGTTCTAAACTAGAGGAACAAAATATTTTTTACACAAAATATATTTTCTAATTATTTTAATGGAAATTTGGGATCCTTTTAAATTCCGATGGTTTATAATTTTTGTTATTTATTTTTTTATGGTGCTGAGATTCGAACTCAGTGGTATTCTACTGCTGAGCTACACCCCAGCCCTCTTCATAATTTTTTTTTTTTAATTTTGAAACAGGGTGTCCAGGCTGGCCTCAAACTTGTGATCCTCCTGTATCAGCTTCCCAAGTACTGGAATTACAGTAATGCACCACTGAACCAGACTGGAGGTTTATGATTGTTAGCTGAAGTTTATTTCATTCACATATAAGAGTCCCTAAAATAAAAAGGTTTTAATAAACAATTTTGTGAATGCTTTTATAAGGATTAAAAACTGAAGAAGATATAAAATTGTGGTCAATGATGTATATATATATATATGTGAATAAATGTTATTATATAACAGTCTGTATACTGTGTTTTCTATATGTGTGTATATATATGTATATATACATTTTTAAAGCTGAGAAACATGGAGACTTAATAAGTATAGGTTAAAAATACTAATAAAATTTTGTCAGTACCTTGTCTTTGCATTGGATAGAAGAGATGCAAAATGTTCATCAAAGAAACATGCATTTTATAAGCTTTGCATAGTTATAATAAATAGGTTATAAAATTAATCCATAATTCTTTAAATCAGCCATGTACTTTTATCTTCTCTGTATAAATATTAGTATTTCTGGGAACAGGAAACATTTAAATGTTTAGAAGTGTTGGATCAACCTACAGACAAACATTTGGTAACTTCAGTTATATTCCTGAATAATAAGACTGTGATCTCTCTGACTCAATTGCCACATAAGTATATATCTATATCTTCCTATAAGCTATGAGTATAGGGCTATACATAAGGTTTTCCAAATACTATGTGATGAAATGTTTAGCCTAGAGTTCTGTTTTCCTAAAATTGTCAGAAACGACCTATTAACAACAACAAAAGGGAACTCTTCACACTATATTGAGTTCACACTTAGAAGAGGAGGGCATCATTCTTTTTCAACCAGGTACAATCTATTCAAAAGCATTAATAAAATATCGGAAGATAAGTGTCTGCTATGGAGTCACGGAGTTAGCCATTGCACCAGTTTCTCTGGATAATTGGTTTTATATGGGTATTTGCTTACATAGATTAGACTCAGAATTTTTTTTCCCCTTTCAAGCTGAAGCTGTTTTCATTCACACTTGGGGTCCTCCATCTGTCGATAAAGCCTGTTAGCTCACCACCTCACTGGCTCTGAGGTGCTAGTTTTCCATCTGGTAAAGCCCTAAAGAGAACCCCAGAGTCAGGGAAGCGTGAATCCTGTGGGTGCTCTCAACTCTAGGGCTTACGTCCCCAAAGGGCTGGGGGTCTCTTTGAGAGTCAGCAAATGCTTAGAGCAATACAATCCCAGCACATGCGTGGCTTCTCTACCAGAAAAGATACCTAGTGGCAGTTTAAGCAAGACACTGAGCTAAGCTGTTGAATAAAAAGCTGAGCTTCTGGTGCCCTCTGCTTTCCTTTCATTGTCCCCTTGTCCCTTCTTGGTTTACATTTCACTACTAGCTAATAAACAAGAAGACTTCATTTGGATATTTATATACTGTCTCATGATATTATGTGACAGGTTAGAATGAGTTATGAAATTGTGATAAAAGAAAAATAATGGCTGGGGGAAAGAAAAAACAGTGAATGAAGGATATTTCTCAAAAATATATGTCAAAAGATTTTCTATTCTTACTAGAGGTGAGTCCTAAGCCAAATATTGAGTATCTTATCAGTTTACTCCAAGAGAAAATGTACAGATTAGTGGTGTTTATAATATTTTTTTAAAAGCCTATTCAATTGATTTGAAAAAAGAATACACTCCTAACACTGAGATTTTAAAGAAGTTTTTCTCATGGACTCTCATTCAAAGGACACTGGATGATGTAGAGAATGTACCTTTAATGATACCCATCCAATAACTACAAAAAGCTTCCATGGGGCTATTGCTAATAATGATGTTCAGTAAACTAATACCAAAGCGTTTAGATGTAGGTCAGCAAAAGCAAAACAATGTGACCTAAATTCACAGCTTTCTATTAAATGTGTTAACCAAAAAATACAAGGCCAGTGAATTCGAATTTATGCTACCTGTAAAGTACACAACTATATTTCTTTTTTGTGGCCAATTAAGTGTCAACCTAAGTGCCTTATGTCAACCTTCCTGGAATTAGAGTTGACATCATTCAGAAACTATGAAAAGAAAAAACCCTGGTAACTAGCTATACACTGGTTGAAAGCCATTCAACTTCTTGAAAATAGTCCAAAAGGATATTCAAGAGCATGACCACTTAAAGGATTCCTAAAATAAATAATTATGGAATATATTTATATATTTGGGGCATTCTACCTCTGAGCTACACCCCCAGCCCTTTTTTATTTTTTATTTTATTTCAGCTTCACTCTATTTTTTATTTTGAAACAGGGTTTTGCTAAGTTGCTGAGGGCCTTGCTAAATTGCTGAGACTGGAATGAATGGGCTGGAATAAATGCTGCACTGGAAAAATCAATACATGTCCAAGATAAACTAGTTACAAAAGATATTCCCACATAACTGAATTAGTAGAATAGATTTGATAGAAAAAAATAATAGTATTTGACTTTCCAAACTTGTCTTCTCAAGTCACCTTAACTGGTGACTTTATACTAATTCCATATACCATTATGCATGGAAGGATACTTAATTTTCAAACCTGCTATCCTCCAGTCTCACTTTTAGCCTTCCAAGTACTGGGATTGCAGAAGTGCACCACCACACCTGGCTTTTTTTTTTTTTTTTTAAGTCTTGATTTTCTACAGTGAAAGATAAGCTTAAAATCACTTTAGTCTGGAAAGATTTTAAAGAAATCATCACCTGACATACAGTGAAGCTTTGAGGCTTAGCTTTCCTGAAAATGTGTTGCTTTTTTTTTCAACAAACAACTAAGTTTTCTTGACACAAAAGGTCTTAGCTCTGTTTTTTTCTACTGCTTCTCAGCTCTATGTTTTTCTATGGTGGTGCCAGCCTCATGTGGATTTCTTCATTCTGATAAGATGATAGATTTCCCAAGTGATATACCATATCAAATGACAGGGACCTGGAAATATACCAATTTAACAATCCCAATTAAAGAGAATCTATCTTCCTTAACAGTAATAGCAAAAGCCTCAGGCCTAATTCTGTTTGGTCCAGCCAAAATCAAACACCTATAATGAGGCAATCACAGTGTCCACATGAATAAAACAAACTAATAAGCCAGTCCTGGATCAAGTACTTGTACCTGAAATAGAAAGTGGGGGAGAAGATAGTTTCATCTAAACTTCAAATACCAGAGGTCAACAAATTATGGCCTCCAAATTGGCTGCCTAATTTTATGAATGCAGCTATACTGGAACACAGCCAGGCATGCAGTTGCGTATGTCTTGCCATGGTTGTTTTCAGGCTACTCTGGCAGAGTTCAGTTGTTATGACAGACTGTGGTCTGCACAATCTAAACTGTTTACTATTTAACCCTTTCATAAAAAGTTTTCTGGCTCTTAACATGGACCAAAAATTGGAAAGGAATGGTTCTCGAAAGAAAAACAAAGGATTTCTTTTTTTTTTTTTTTTCTTTTTAGCATTGTAATAGCTGCATGTGGTGGCATGCACCTGTAGTCTCAGTATTTGGGAGGCTGAGACAGGAGGATTGCAGGTTCAAAGCCAACCTTAACAACTTAGGCTCTTAGCAACCTAGTGAGACACTATTTTCAAATTAAAAAATAAAATACAGCTGGTGGTGTATATTAGAGGTAGAATGCCCCTGAGTTCAATCCCTAGCACAATATATTTTTAAAAGGCCTGAAATAAATGTTGCATTGGCAAAATCGATACATCTCCAAGAAAAACTAGTTGCAAAAGATATTCCCACATAACTAAATTAGTAGAGTTGAGCTGATAGAAAAAAATGATAGCATTTGATTTTCAAAATTTGTCTTCTCAAGTCACCTTAATTGGTGACTTTATACTAATTCCATATACACATGGAAGGATATTTAATTTTCCATTCTCAACAGAGAGTATAGACAAAAAATTCAACTCACCCAAAGTGATATCAAGGCATTGATATAGAAATTAAGATGCAAGGAAAGAAACTTAATAATGGAAGAGGCCAGGTAATGATGGCTTAGACAGGCAGACACTGTACTACATATTTTCTCATTTAATCATTAGCTTCGATTTTATGAAGTAGGTATTATTATTAATCATTTTATAGAAAAAGCTAAGAAAAAAAGGGAAGATAGCCATAAAAACTGTATCTGAATCCATGCTCCCTTTAGCGTGTGACAGTGACTTCCCTATGAAAAACAAGAATAATTCCTGGTGAGGGGAGCAGAGCATTGCCCGGTCCAGTGACGAACATTCTAATGCTGTGCTTAGCTGTATCCCCATGGCAGTTGCCCAACATTCAAAGAATCTTGGGGCTGTCAAATATTATATAAAGTCTTTCTAACAGATGTTACCCTCAAGAACAAACTCTCACTTCATCTGATATGCCAGGAGCCTAAAGCATTTGGGTGTCTGCATGATTCATGTGGCCCACAATTTCCTAGTAGCCTAAAGCAGTGGATAGAGAACTTGACTGAAGGACTAGAGAACTGTATTCTATTCCTGCCTCTGCCTCTGTACACACTACATATATGTGAAAGCCAACTATTATTTTTGACATGGAGATGAAACTTTATATCTGCTGAAGAATGTTCTGAACACTTATATAGAAAAAGTCTGTGTTGTTATGGAAGGCATTGTGTGTTTCCATGCATCGCAGCACAATTTTAGGAAGAGAGAAGAGACTTCAGGAGAACTGAGGACATGGAACTATTTAGAGCTAAAGGAGATATTCAAATGTAGGATTGCTAGGTGTTTTG
This sequence comes from Graphiurus murinus, assembly GCA_004027655.1. NCBI lineage: Eukaryota > Metazoa > Chordata > Mammalia > Rodentia > Gliridae > Graphiurus > Graphiurus murinus. The sequence continues at coordinate 18,663 of PVLC010002894.1, read as the reverse complement.
TCTTCCTACTGCCTTTCACTAACAGGCAGATGTTACCTGATGATTTCTCTTTCCATAATGTTAAAAAGAGTGCTCATAGGTTCAGTTGTTGTCAACCTGACTCAACTACTGGAAAGTGAGTAATCACTTTTAAGGGTATTGATAAGCTTCCAAGAAACAAGTTAGCACAGTTTTGAAAAGGAATACATTTATTTATTTATTTATTTATTTATTTATTTATTTATTTATTGTGGTCCTGGGGATTGAGTCTAGGGGGCATTCTACCTTCTACCTCCTACCTACCTCCCTAAATTGCTGGGGCTGGCCTCAAACTTGTGATCTTCTTGTCTCAGCCCCCCAAGTTCTGAGATTACAGATGTGTGCTGCCATGCCTGGCTCCAAGTATTTTTTGAAAAGGCTGCTGCCCTATTCCCACCAGCTATGCTGTTTTACAGTCAAATGTTATGGGATTGGGCTGCAAATATGCTAGATGAGAGGTGGAAAAAAGCCTGAGGTTGCTTACTCTGACTAGGCAGATGGTTTCTCTAGAATATTCTTTATAGTTCTGTGAGATAAATGAAATTTAGTTCTAGTACCCCTCCTCCCATTAGCAGTTTCCTCTGTTTCCAATCTTCTCCCCCATTACTTCACCAAGGGAAAGTTGTTAGTTTTACCTAAGACTACTGTTATGCCAAACAATGAATTCTTGTTTAGGATAATAAGTCATTTCCAACAGTTAGTCTCCCTTGTAAAAGTATCAAAGGAGCCAGTTATACTTCTGGTCCCAATTGCTCTCTATGTTAGAAATCTGTTGAAAGGTATTTAATACGTACAAGCATCATGCTAGGCTTCAACTACAAAGGCTCAATTCCACTCATAAAACATTTCAGAGAAAGCACAAACTGAAGAGAAATTACCTGGACATGATGGCACACACCTATAATCTCAGAATTTGAGAGGCTGAGAGGAGGATCAGAGGTTTGAGGCCAGCCTCAGCAACAAGACCCTGTTTCAAAATAAAAAATAAAAGGGTTGCAGTATAGCTGGGAGGTAGAATTCTCCTGAGTTTAATCCCTAGTACAATAAATAAATAAATAAGTAAATAAATAAATAAATAAAATTAGGTAAAGAATCAGAACATGTAAAGCATGCTAAGGCAGTAAAGGATGCTATAAAAATATACAATGGGGACCTTTAATATAATATCGGGTGTTTCCAGCTGCGGAGATACATATCTGCAATCCCAGTACTTGGGAGGCTGAGATATGAAGATCACAGGTTCCAGGCCAGCATGTGGTAACTTAGCAAGACTCTCTTTCAAAATAAGAAAGATGTAGCTCAGAGGTAGAGTGTCCCTGGGATCAATTCCCAGTAATGCATGTGTATGTGTATGAATATGTACATACATAGAGAGAAGGGGGAGAGAGAGGGAGTGAGTTAAAGAGGGTTTTCTAAGATAACTAATTCCTGAAGGGAGAGTAGAACTATGGACCATGCGCTGTTAAACTGGCAAATTAGTCTCAGAGTTCTTGAGCAATTGCTTTATTGCTCACAAGACCTTAATATTTAGGACCAGATTAATTTACATTTAACATCACAGAAGAAACTAAAAAACTTTCCATGTTGTAATTGCTGATAAACTTATAAACAAGGCCAAGGTCAGGGCAGCGGTCTCTGTCATCACATTCAAAATGGCATTCTGATCTCTCTGATAATTTCTTTGTAAAGAAGACCAACTCTTTTATAACACTGTTTAATAAGCTATTCTTATAGCACATGTGAAATGTAGGTACCATAGATTAGGAGAACACTGGGAATGTGAATTTTGCTGAAAGATTTTCTATGAATCTTTTGAAAATTTCAAGATGTAAGAGAAAATATACACCAGGCATCGGTAAACATAGGTAATATCTTGATTTGTTGCACAGCTAGACTTTTCAGTTTTACAGAATAGTGTAATGGTTAAGAGCAGGTTACAGGATCTGAGTTCAAATTTCAGATCTGCTATTTATAAGTTCTATGACGTCAAGGCAGTTATCTGCTATCTCTGTGCCCCGCATTCTCCTTGTGACTGACAAAGCATAATGATGGCCCCTCCAAAAGGTTGAAATGAGGCTTACAACACTTTTGTGGTGATGCTGGTGCAAACAAACCTACCATGGTGGCAGTCATAGAAAGTACAGCACTTACATCCAAAGACATTAGTATCAAGCTGACTATAGTGGTACACACCTGTATAATCCTAGTACATGGAAAGCTGAGATAGGATTGCAGGTTCAAGGCCAGTCTTAGCAATTTAGCAAGACCATTTAATAAAAATAGAGCCAGAGGCAAAGCTTGGAGGTAGAACATATCTGGGTTCAATCCCCAGTACCAAAAAAAAAAAAAAAAAAGAAAAGAAAAGAAAGAAAGAAAAGAAAAGAATAGAAAAAGAAATTAGTATCACAGCAGGCACATGGCAATGAAGCACTGATTAAATGTTAGACATTATTATCACCAACAATTGCAAATAAATGGATTATTTAAAAGACTGGATCTAGTGGTGAATGAAAATGAAGTACCATATCTGGTCTAATATTGAGCACCATTTTTATGAGTTCATTGAGTAATCCTAACTCTTATGCACATCTTCAATAGTGTTGAACAGTTTTCCTAATCTCTTTGGGGCTAATTTCTCATTATACAGCAGACATATTAAAATCTATAATATAGATATAATATATAATATCTACATAGACCAAATAGACAGTCCACAAATAGACTCACATTTTTAACTGATTTTTTGTTAAAAGAGCAAAGGTAATTTAATGGACAAAGTACATTTTTTTGAACAAATTGTGCTAGAGCAATTGGATGCCCATATGTAAAAACTGAATATCAACCTACCCTCCCGCTATACAAAAAATTAACTCTAAATGCATCAGAGATTAAAATTCAAAAACCTAACAGTGTAAAAATTTTAGAAAACTATATAGAAAAAATTAATTATGATCTTGGTAGGCAAATATTTCCAACATACAACTCCAAAGGTATAATTAATATAAAAATTATACATTAGACTTCATAAAAAATTTTAAAAATTTGTTCTATGAAGTTGCTATTAATAGAATGAAAAGCTATAGACTAAGAAAAATTATTTGCAAATCATGTATCTGACAAGACATATTTGAACATCATAAAGAAGTATTAAAAGTTATTAAAATAATTAACAAAGAAAATGAAAGATGGGTAAATGACTTAAGAATGTAGATCAACAAGGAAAACATGACCATGTGCTTTATAATATTTCAGCCAATAGTGGGCTGAATATATGATGGTGGTTATGTAAGATTATAATGGAGCTGAAAAAAAATTCATAACCTAGTGACCTCGTGGCTCTGCTGGGGTCACAGTACAATGTATTACCATTTGTGGCGATGCTGGTGCAAACAAGCCTACTGTGATGGCAGTCGTATGAAAGTACATCCCTTACATTATATACAGTGCATAATACTTGATGAAAACAAATGACTATGTTACTGGTGTATATATTGGCTACATTATACTGTTTATCATTATTTTAGAGTATATTCCTTCTACTTATAAAAAATTACTGCAAAACAGTATGCCATATTGTGTGGATAACAGCCCATAAATCCTGCGTTTATCATGTTTTTGATTACATCATTTTCTCCTGTGCTTTATTTAATCTCATATTTCGTTCATCACTACCCTGGAAGCAATAAGCTATATGGGGTATGGTGTTTATATGTGTGTGTGTGTGTGTGTGTGTGTGTGTGTGTGTGTGTGTGTGTAGCATATAGGCTGTGAGCCATACCATCTAGGTTTGTGTAAGTACCTCAATGATATTCAAACAATGAGGAAATCGCCTAAGGACACATTTCTCAGAACATCTCTCTGTCATTAAGTGATGCATAACTGTATACAGATGTTGATTAAGCATGTGAAAAGCATATGAAAATATGTTCCAAATCACTAATCATTAGGGAAATGCAAATTGGAATTACAATGAGATATTAGTACACACCTACTAGAATGTCTAAAATCAAAAGGCTTAACAATACCAAGTGCCACTAAGAATATAAAACAACAAGAATTCTCATACATTGCTGGTGAGAATGTAAAATGGGACAGGCATTTGAGAAAACAATCTGGTAGCCTCTTCTATGATTAAACAAATACACACTTAACATATAATCCAATAATTCTATCACTGAGTATTTGTCCAAGAGAAATAAAAGCTTAGGTTCACAAAAAAACCTACATATGAATGGTTATAGTAACTTTATTCATAACTACCAAAAACTAAACGCAACCCAATTGTCTTCCAAATGGTAAATGGATAAAACAACTGTGGTACAATGAAGTATGATTCAGCAATATAAAGGAATGAACCACTGAAACACACACCATGGACAAATCCTAAATGAATTACCCTAAGTGAAAGAATTCCCACTCAATGCTATGTGTTCCCATTTATGTTTCATTGTGTGTGTGTGTGTGTGTGTGTGTGTGTGTGTGTGTGTGTGTGTGTGTCTGTGTCTGTGTTACCAAGGATGAAACCCAAGGACATTCTACCTCTGAGCTACACCCCCCCGCCTTATTTTAAGTAGAGTTGATCCTTCTGTTTTGCCTCCCAAGTATGGTATTACAATTGCATGCCAGCACACTTGGCTTATATTTCATACTTTCAAAAGCAAAATTACAGGAACAGGAAGTAGGGATAAGGAAGATAGTGACTATAAAGGGCATAAAGAAAATTTGACAAAGCCATCCTATAACTAATTGTAGTTAAGTTTATCAAAATAAACAGAATATACAGCAAAGAGAGTAAATTTTAATGTATGCAAATCAGCCCACAATAATTTCCACATCCCTTTTGGTACTTGGGATTGAACCCATGGGCATTCTACCTCTGAGCGATACCCTCTGCCCTTTCTATTTTTATTTTAAAACACGGTCTCACTAAGTTTCTGAGTGACTCACTAAGTTGCCTTGGACCTATAGTCCTCCTGACTCCACCTTTGAAGTACTCGGAATACAAGCATGCACCACTATACCCAACAATTTCTACATTCTTGAAAAAAATTCTTTAATGATAGGATTTGCATAGTAACTGTAATAATATCAGTAGTATTGATATTAGAAAATTTTGTCCAAAATTACTAATATTTCCCAATTTTTAGGTAATTGATACAACATTCAGTCCAGAAAATAATAACAAAAATGACCTTATAGAATTAAATGAGAAGGAAGATATATCTGCTGTACTCAACAGGCACTGGATAATTGGCATGCAATAAATAGCAGCTGATTTGTAAAACCTTTCATTAATTTTACAGTACACCCCAGGATGGAAAAAAAAAACAACTAATACAAACACAATCCAGGCACTCAGGGATTTCAAGATATTGACTAGAACTGGCAAAATTTACTTAAAAGAAAAAAATCTACATATTTTCATAACCAAATGCATGATACCAGCAACTTATTTCAATAGCAGTTAATACAAGAAAGAGGATGGAGGTTTAGCAGAGGACTAGCTCAGTGTGAGTCAGCAGCATGGGCTTGTTGCCTAAAGGAAATTTAGGCTGCATAATTGAGAGCATTGAAACCAATTCAAGGGAAAGAGTCCCTGTAGCCTGTGGAGCTCAGAAGGCCTCCCCTGAAAAATGGTGTCTACCTCTGGACATCAAATTTTAGGAGACACACTAAGTTGGACTGGGTGTAAGATGAGTATAATCGAAGTGTCATATGAAAAATAATTGAGAAAACTGGCATTGATCGTCATGCACAGCCAGAGGATCAAAGTCCACTCCGACACATGGCATGTCATTTCTCTCACTTCAGAGACCCTTCACCCAGCCAGTTAGTTTGACCAAAAATAATTTCTTGAGAGATTCATCCACACTCCCCAAATTAATGTCAAATACTAGTGTAATTATGAAATTATATAAGAATGTTTTCAATTATCATGAACATAAGACATTTCCAAATTTCTCCAATTAAAAAATAAAACAAAACAAAACCAAAAATCAAGTAGGATGTAGTGGTGCATGCCTGTAATCCCAGCTACTTGGAAGTCTGAGGCAGGAGGACTGCAAGTTGGAGACCAGACTGGGCAATTTAGTCTCAGAACTAAAATAACTCCTTATTCTCCATATTGCTCTCCCAACTCTGCCCCCTTTGTCTTATTAAAATAATTGCTTGCAATTTTTTTCCCATTCAGTCCTCAGACTAAAACTCATCCCTCCACTGAAATAGAATCATCTAAGATCACCTTAATGAACTCCTTGCTGCCACAGCTGATGTTTGATACTCTACTCAGTTCCTTCCAAATGAGCTCTAGTCAGCACTCAACATCTTTTCTATCTCTTCCCCTTGGTTTCTGGGACATGCAATCCCTCTTCACAACCTTCCTATCCCTCAGTGACTTCTTTCAGGCTCCTCTGGCTATTGAATGGCTGGCTAAATCCATGCTCCACTTCTTTAATAAAAAAGGGTTTTATTTGGGATGCAAAAATCTCTCTAACAGCTAGGTCTAGACAACTTCCATACTACCTTAAGAGAAACTCCTTAACCTCAACCCCTTTCTTTCTCCTTCTGTAGGTGAGAAGCTGATGAAGCGCTCAGGCACCACACCCTAAGGAAAAGTGGAAAACTAGGGTAGAGAGCCTGGCCTGCAAATGATTGAGCGGATCTGCTTACTTATCCACCTTGAATTACATGACATTCACTTAGTGGTCTGGAGGCCAATGACAAAACCCAAATACACACACAGAAATTGTACAGTCTAGGAAACCGGTTCCCTTTGTTTTGCCATGGTAAAATTTTTCATAAAACTGTTACATGAATTAACTTGGATGAGATACCACTTTCCCACAAAACCTATAGCATGAGGGCAAGCACTTGGAAAGATCTAGAATATGTGTTCTTTGATATTTTTAGTAAGACATTATAGGAAAAAGAATTGGCAATTAACCAATTTGAAGGTGACTTTTTTAAGGAAGACACCCTGTGACTTCAGCCTGTAATCTACATTAACAAGAATCCATTAACTAGAGCCTTGCCAGTTAGAAAAATTAATTATGTCTACTAAATAAAGAGCAGGAAATAAGATTCCTGACCCCTTTTTTAAACCTGGTAAGTCCTGTACACCAGCCAGCCCAGAGGAAGAAATAAGATTAAATGTACTACTTTCTCTCTCAAGCTTCTTACTGTTGATGGTCTCAAGGTAGCTACCAAATGTTGTGAATCTTATCCTCAGAGCTGTCTCCACTGACCTGGTTCAGTTATCATTATCATCATCTCTTACCATGAATACTAAAAGAGCTTTTAACCTGGATTTCCTGCCTCCACATTCACCATTTGGTGCTTGGCTTTCCAACCACGGTGACACTTGAAATGGTTCACCCATTTAAAAAAATCACCGCTCTAAAATGTAATTTTTAAAAAATGTACCAAACTTTAATAGGGGCCTGTGAGACTCTGCAAATTCCAACCCCCAACCACCATCTCTCCAGAAATATTTTTAGAAGTGTATTATTTTGAACAGTTTTATATTTATATAAAAATGAAAAGACAATTGAGTTCCTATATATACCACACCCTGTTCCCCTTATTATCAACATCTTACATTAGTATGATACATTGGTTACAATTAATGGGCTAATACTGGCACAGTAATATTAATTAAGATATCCGTATTTCATTCAGATTTTCTTAGTTTTTACCTAGTGTCCTTTTACTGTTCCAAGATGCCATCCAGGGTCTCACAATACATTTAGTCATCTTGTCTCCTTGGGCTGTTTTTCTGTGACAGTATTTCAGATTTCTCTTGTTTGATCTCGACAGTTTTGAAAAATGCTGCTCAAGTATTGTGTATCTCTCAATTTAAATTTATCTCATGTATGTGTCATGATTAGTTTGGGGTTCTGGCTTTGGGAGAGGCAGACCACAGTGGTTAAGTGCCATTGGCATCACTTAATATCAAGGATACACACTAACACCACAATTTATCACCATTGATATTGACCCCGATCACCTAATCCCAGCATTATCTTGTCCCATTATTCATCTTGCTCTCAAAATCCTAACCATGCTGGCCTTTTATACACTCCTCAAGCTCACCATGGTGGCTTTATAAGATACTGCTCCCTCTGATTAGCACCTGCTCACTCTTTGCATCTCTACTCACATCACTTTCTCAGAAAATACTCAGAGAGATCCCCATCCATGGCAGGATATTGTGTCTAAGTGTTGAGGGTTATTATATTTCTGTGGAATCATGGGTAATGTTTAGTGCAGTTGTTTGTTTGCAATAGTTCAACTCTTAGTGTGATTATTTAGGTCTGTTCCTGCACTAAACTATTTACTCCATGTGAGGAAGGATTATGTTTTGTATGTTTCTTTGTTTTATACCTAATTGAATGTCCCTTATACTTAATGCATTGCTTGACACATAGTAAATACTTAGAAAATATTTGTTGTAGTTATTGAATAAAAATCAATGAAATGAAATAACAATTTGTTTAAATATTTGGGTTGAACTAATATAGAAGAAATGTTCGATAAATTCCAAGTCATCACCCACAGCAGGAATGGGTCATGTACCAGGCCATACTTCATCTGCCCCACTATTTTTAGTAGTTTCGTGAAAGCTCCATATAACCTTGTTGAACCATGAGGAGCCATGTCTGAAACCTACAAATAGACATCAAAGAACCCAGAAATACTAGAGTTGAAGTAGATTGAGTTAATGCTCCCCTCAATTCATATTCCTGGGACAATGTCCCAAATATATCCGTTGCACCAAATTCCTTATATCAGGATTTCCTTTTAGGGGAACTCAGACAATATTCACATGGCCAGAAAATCTAAGAAATCAAAACAGAAAGCAATCTGGGAATATCTATTAAAATTTAAATGTGTGTGTCCATAGACCCAGCATTATCAATCTTATTAACCCATCTTATAGAAAATAAGAGCACAAGTATGCAAAAATATATGTGTAAGAATTTCTGTAAAGTTGCTTAAAATAACAAAATCTGGAAACAATCTGAACATCAAGAAAAGGAAAATGGTTGAAAAATACTTATCTATAATATTAAATGTCAGGCACCTATTTTAAAAACAATATATTAGATTGGAGCTTATTGATCAGGGAAGAATTACTATCAAGTAGGAAAGAAATAGAAATTGTCAAGGGATATGTAAAAAGTTATTCAAATTTGTTCTAAAAAGGAAGGTAAATTTGACCTATATATATGTATATGTCTCTATATGCCAATAAAAATGCAGTAACATAAATATCAATCAGTTTACATTAAAAGGAGGACAGGGTTGGAAAGGGGAGGGAAAATTTCTCCCCTTTTCAAATATTTAAGTGTACACAACTACATGTAATATAGGTGCAATAAAATAGCAAAAAATTAATTCTCACAAGATAGATATGAAATTAAAAAACAAAGAAAATTAATAGGAAGAAACAGTAGTTTACAGAATAAGCAAACAATTCACAAATATCTGATTATAAAAGTAGAAATAGAATATATAGATATTCAAAATGGGTTGCACATAAATCTAGAATAATATTTTCTTAAAAAGCTAGAAGAATGTAGAAATGTTAAAAAGTGAATAATGAAGTTCAACACTTAAATGTATATCAGTTTAGCTTTTCAAGTAAAAAGAAATATGGAAAAGACTCAAATATTCGCAAAAAATTAGATTTGGAAAAATTGTACTTATTAGAAAATAAGAGATTTTTCAAACCTAAGAAGAATAATGTGCTTAACAAAGCTCAAATGTCAGCACATCAGTATAATACAAAAAATAAAGGGATATGATTGAAGATGCAAACAAATGAACAGAAAAAAAGGCTTGTTAGATATATACTGAAGATTCTGAAGATTGTTAGTAGATTGAATTCTGTGACTTGCCTTTCAATTTAAGTAACACCAGTAAGAGTTAGCATCTGCCACAGTGCCTCAGGCCTTTGTCACCCTGGGCTACATCTTTTCAAAGTCTTGTCTCATGAACATGCTTTGTCTCTCACTTCACACCTGCGCCAGCACTTCTGACTACTGTTTCATGGTTTTCTAGACTTTCAGATGTAAAACCTTGCTGCTCATGTATCATGTGCAACTTAAAGTGCAGAAGTGATACACCATGACTTATCCTTCACTTATTTTTACAGAAAATATCGGAAGAATAAAACAAAAAGGAATTAAAATTGTTATTCATCGATGGTGGGGTTGGGAAAAACAGAGGTACAGATACAAGTGAGAATTCTATGTTCATACACACACACACATACACACACACACACACACACACACAGAGTTTTATACCATGTAAATCTTTTTATACAATCAAAACCTAAGTTTAAATTAAAACTAAGCTGGGCATGGTGGCACATGCTTGTAATCCCAGTACTTGGGAAGCTGAGAAAGGAAGACTGCAGGTTTGTAGCTAGCCTCAGCTACTTAGTGAGGCCCTCCACAACTTAGTGAGACCCTCCACAACTTGCATCTTAGTGAGATCTTGTTTCAAAATAAAGAATAAAAAAATAGGACTGGGGATATAGCTTGGAGGTAGAATCCCCTGGGCTCAATCGCCAGCTCTGCAAAAAAATTAAATAAATAAATTAAGAGCAAATTCCCAAATTGAAAGCCACAGTACATATACTCAAATGATTAGCTTAACAGAAATAATGCAGAAAAATATTATTCCCAGTGATATTTGAGCACAATATATATACTCTGGAGTGGAATATAGTCTCAAAAGAAAAGCAGCCACTTACAGAACTATCTTAAACTTGATTTAGAAGAATATTGTGTCATAATTTAGAAAATATTTTATACATATCATAGGAAAAATCAATTAAATAAATATATTAATTCTGCTAGGTACCAGACTTTCAAACTTTCAGCATAAAGATTATGCATACATACATACAAATATGTATATATATATATGAGTATATACTCTAAAAGTTAATAAAACCCTATAATTATTAAATTTGAAATGGAACCTTTTATAAAAAATGCAGCACACACACGCACACACATATACACATACACACACTAACTATTCCACTGAAAAGTCATAGAAGTAATTAGTAATAAGCACATAAGAAGTGTAGTAATAAGCACACTAGCTCATATCTTGATCCTGGACTTTTTGGAAAGATGGATTATTTTAGACTCGAGACAAGAAAGTATAAAATTAGCAAATTAGCTAAAGGCATTTTATTATGCCAGGAAGCAAGGGAATGCTCAAAAACAAACTCTCTCTCTCTCTCTCTCTCTCTCTCTCTCTCTCTCTCTCTCTATATATATATATATATATATATATATATATATATATATAAATTTGCAGTACTGGGGATTGATCCCAGGGATATTCTACCTCTGAGCTACACCCCCAGCCCTATTTTTTATTCTTTAGTTCGAAACAGGGTCTCACTAAGTTGCAGAGGACCTCACTAAGTAGCTGAGGCTGGCCGCGAACCCGGAACCTCTGGTCTCAGCCTTGCAAGTACTGGGATTACAAGTGTGTGCCACCACGCCCAGCTAACAAAAGATTTTTTAAAAAAGTACTTGGAGATAATTATAAAAATTTAAACATAGGCTGGATATTATTATTATTATTAATTAGCTAATGATTTGTGCTTATGTAGAAAATGTTCCTTTTGAAGAAAACATATGCTGAAATATTTAAAGAATGAAATATTATGATGCATGTGACTTTCAAATGATTCATATATATTAAATATACATATAAATACAAAGCAATTACATCAAGATATTCACAATTATTGAATTTGAGTAATAGGTTTTATGCAATCATTGCACTGTGCTTTCAACCTTTCACTGTATTTGAGCTGTCTATATTTAAAGTTGAGGAAATTACATCAATACATGTCTAATAGAGCAAAGAACAGAAAATGGTGCTGATGTTCTCCCTAAGGTCCATTTTAGTCCTCTGATTCTAGAATAACAGAAAGGGAGACTGGGAGCAGTGGTTATAGAGAATAAAAGAAAAATGGAGAGATTAAAAAACAACTTCCTATAAGCCAATACCACAACAGCTTGCTCATTAGATTAGTGTGATTACTTCTTTATTAGGCCTTATTTGAGCTGTCATCTGGTATCAATTAGGTCAGTTATAGTCTGTCAGGTCTACCAGAGGGAAATGGAGCAAGGTCCATCATGGCGTGAGGATGGCGTAATTAAAGCAATGGAAATAATGGCTACTCTTCATTTAACCCTCATCCAATCAACCAAGCTCACATCAGTCTTCAACTCATGTTGAATGCTAAAGAGGTGGAAGGAGGGAAAAGATACTGCCAAACAGTTTCAAAAATCTTGTTTCAGTGATAAAATTGAGTCAATCTATTAGTGAGGTGATGACTTATAAAGAAAATATATTGACGCCTGGCTGATGGTACATGCCTATAATCCCAGTACTTGAAAGGCTGAGACAAGAGGGATGCAGGTTTGAGATCAATCTCAGCAACATAGCAAGGTTCTCAGCAACTTAGCAAGACCCTGTTTCCAAATAAAATATAAAATTAGGTTACAAGTGTAGCTCAGAGGTAGAATGTCCCTGAACTTTTACTGTAAGAACTAAAAAAAGGAAAAGGGCATAATTCATTTATAAATATCTTCCTCAATTATTTAATTCTATACATAGGTATGCATATGTTATATGTCATCTTATTATATATGTCTGTAATAGGAATAATTCTCAACAAGTGAAAATAAAAATAAGTCTGACTGTTTAGGCAAAAATTTCACACAAGCAGTATAGAATTAAAAGAAGAGCATTTTAAATAGGCATGAACTGTGTGAGTACACAGTCTCTTTAGGCTTGAAAGGATCTAAGAAAAATCTTGACACCCAAACTGTGACAGTGTTAAAAATCTTTCCAAAGTACTTTTGAATCGAGTTGACTTTATTTAATTTCCACTCAGTTGTAAAGGTAACAGAGGAAGCAAAGAAGATACAAAATCCAATTTAGTGTATTCATCAAAATATAAGAAAATAGCAGAAGCAAGGTTGGGATAATTAATGTAAAACACTGAACGATGATGAAATTTCATCTATATAGCCTTAACAAGAAATAATATGTTTAACAATAATTATGACATACATGGATTATTAATTTAAGGAAATTTAGTTTTGTTAATTTTTAAGTTAGATCTAAACATACCTCAAACTATATAATCCTTCTTAGGTGATACAGAAGCTTTTCAGGATTTTACGGAGTTTTACATATAGAGGTAGAGCTGAATATATAGCTATCATATACTATATTGCCTAAGTTACTTTCTCAACCAAAAAAAACCCTGATAAGAACTTGTCTGTCCTTTCTTTATTTCCTAAATAGAGGATTTTCTAAAAATAGAAAATGTGAAGGTGGGAGCACACTATGCATATTTGAGTTTCATTGGTTACTTAGATTACAAGTTAATGAATATCCTTTCTTATGAAGATACATGACATTGATCTGTCCTCTACTTCTGGTGCTGCAATGGAAGTAACTATCTGACGTGTCTTGATAAGTGTTATTATCTTTCTGGGACTCAGATATATCAGTTATGAAATAAGAAGAGTATATATTATCAGATTATACCAAAGTTACTACTCAAATTTAAATTTTGAACCTTTTATGACTAGTTACTTTCTTTTTTTTTTTTTTTTTTTTTTTTTTTGCAGTACTGGCGGTTGAACTGAGGGGCATTCTACCTCCGAGCTATACCCCCAGCCCTATTTTTTCATTCTTTATTTGGAAACTGAGTCTCACTAAATTGCGAAGTGCCTCACTAGGTAGCTGAGGCTGGCCGCAAACCCGGATCCTCCGGTCTCAGCCTCCCGAATGCTGGGATTACAAGCGTGCGCCACCACACCCGGCTGACTAGTTACTTTCTCCTCAAGCCACTCATCCTTAACAAGAAGGAAATGGATTGTCAGGTACCCAAAATGGAAAAATGGTATCAGCAATGTATATATTCCTTTTTTCTTCCTTCCTTTCTTCACTGATTTCTTCTTTCCTTCCTTCTTTCCTCTTTCTCTCTTTTAAGATTTGGGCCTGATTCTTTTTCTAACTTGCAAAACTACCTACAATGTAAGATATTATGATATACATAATATTCTCTCAGTTTCCTACATTTCACAGAATTTGCAAGTCATATTTCCCATTTTGATTTTCTAAATCCCTTATATCAATAGGTAGTCATCAATAGCTTAATTATACCAATAATGTCTTAATTAGTTCTAACTCAAGTATAAGTATATGATAAAGCTAGTCACTATCGTAATTCATGTGCCAATAGTTTTCTTCTGATCTTAAAACTCTGATGAAATGCTTAAGTCTTTGAACCTTAACACTCCATTAGTATGACAGGATTAATAGCTGCACCTAGCTCAGTTTAAAATCTTTATTCTTTATTCATACAATCCTGTTTGCTTTGTCATATGATAGTAGTAGAAGAAAGCTTTAACCCCAAGCTTTTGAGAGGAAAAAAAAAAATGAGACAATTGTCAATATCACCTTAACTCCAGTTTTACGGCAAAGACATGCTATCCCAGTCTCTGGTAGCTCTTCCACAGCTTTTTATTCCGAGTTTGACATACAGTAGCATTCCATTGCTTCCATGTGAGCTTGGGGAGACCAGTTCAGCAAGGCTCCCTGCAGTTCTGATGGAACATGGAGAAGTTGATCCGTATCCCAATGTCTGCCATTAGGGGTATATGAAAACGCAGCCTCACTAATAGAAGCACAATATGCAAGATGCCAGTACATCTCTGTGATTTACAATATGTCTAATGAGCAAGCCCAATGAAGAGGTTTGTTGTCTACCATAAAACCAGATGGATGTAAGCAGTGATTAGAAGCAATTAACTCTGTTCAGCACTAAATAACTTTCTGTCATTAATGTACATTTTTCCACCTCATTAGAGGTACAGAGGACAGCACGAGGTAAGGAGCATTCAATTTGAATTTCAGATATGCATATGTTTGGAAGAAAAAAACACAAATTTGCAAGGAAAACAGAATACAGAATTAACAGAAGCCTTACTTTGAAGCTGTTTTTATTCCATAGGTACTGCCTGGCCATGTACTCGATTTCACCAGCTATGCACCAGCTGATAGGTCAATGGGAAACTCATGAAATCAAGTTGAGGCAAGAAACACAGAAAGTATATCAGTAAGCCAGTGATACCAGACATAGATTTTCTTCTTATTTGACGATAATATAATAATACCATGCTTTAAATAATTGGTAATATCATTTAAAGATACAAATCTAGAAGATACCATATTGTCTTGTCTAAGATACATTTGAAAACTTCAGCCCAAAGCATAAAAAAAAAAAAAAGTCACCAAATACTTCCTGACAGATATTAATTGTGCATAGCAGCATGCCAGGTCTTTTGATTAGCCTGTTAAAAAGAAAGTTATGCTAATTGATAGCATTATCTACCCCCCCAAAAAAAAACTTTCAAAATTCATTTACTTCTTAAAATAATGTAGGAAATAATTTAGGTCACATAGTTACAATGTAACATTAAATAAGTAAAGGAGATAAAATATAATCTAACAAAATAAAAAAACAAACTCAAGAAAAATGTTGGAAATAAACTAGTGTTCATGCATATGAACTAGATAATGGAACTCTGGGTCATTTCTTTCATTCTTCCTACTAATATTTTCCACTTTTTCTTTAATGTACAATTATTTATTTACCTCTTAACTTACTTCCCAAAAGATTGAACACAGCTTTAAAAGTAAAAATATCTGAAATAAAGTAAAAATAAATAAAATTATTAATATTTGAAAATAAAAATAAGCATGTATGAATGAATATAAAGAAATCGGAGATCATAGTGCTTAAGAGCATACAATCCATGTGTATTTACTTCCTTTTGATGACTATGAATGGATAATACTGTTTGTCAAAATCAGGGACATTTTTCTTCTAAAAAGCATTTCTTCACATTATACTGATAGCCAGGCATGGTGGAGCACATCTGCAATCCCAGTACTTGGGAGGCTGAGACATGAGGATCACAGCTTTAAGGACAGCCTCAGCAGTATAGCAAGATTGTCAGCAACCTAGTGATATTCTGTTTCAAAGCAAAAAGTAAAGAGGGCTAAGAGTATAGCTCTGAGATAGGATGGTCCTTGGTTCTATCCCCAGTACAACAAAAAGAAAAAAGAAAAAAATTTTAACA
This sequence comes from Graphiurus murinus, assembly GCA_004027655.1. Lineage (NCBI taxonomy): Eukaryota > Metazoa > Chordata > Mammalia > Rodentia > Gliridae > Graphiurus > Graphiurus murinus. The sequence goes on along the minus strand of PVLC010002894.1, from coordinate 2,443 downwards.
GAGAGAAAGTGTGTATAAAACTTGCTCTTTGCCAGATATTGTTCTCACTAACTTACACATATTCACTCATTTGAGCCTCACTTAATAACCCTATAAGGAAGGGACTACTGTCACCTCATGTTTTAGATTAAGGCCACCTGGACCATTTTTATTAAGTCTCAGCTCTTCTGCTCAGTAGCTGTGTAAACACTGTGGCATAGGTGTGCTATGCATTGATTATCAACGTGTCTGAGTCCAGTAAGATGAAATGCTCAATTACAAGTGAAGTAAAGCAGGTCTACAGGCAACAAGACACAAGAGATGCCTAGGATTTACTGAAAATGGGTCTCCTAAGGCTCAGGAAAGTGACATGGAATGAATGAAATTGTGTATGCATTTGTTCCGCTAGACTACAGCTGAGGAGTTCCTGGAAACAGCCCACCTGAACTTTATACTCTTGGGTTTCATGATATGCTGGGCTAAAAGACTGATGGACATCCCACTTCTCAGTCAAACTAGAACCTGCGCTGTCCCTGCCAGTCCCCTCTTATCTCAGGAGTTTGCATTCCCAGCCCATTCTACAAGTGAGAAACTGGGGAGATGTGGGTCAGTTCCAGGCCATCCAGAGAACGGTCCAGCAAGCATGAATCTGAGTATGTCACTAAATGTCCCTGTTCCTCACATTCCCTCATCTGTAATGAGGTATATTCACCTATTTAATAGGATTATTGACTAAGGATTAAATGATATAAATATCACTGACTTTAATGAGCAATATTATCTATTCATAATCATCAAAAGAAAGTAAATACACTTCAAATACTTATAAAAGAGTCAGCTAAATTCTGTCACATTGCTTTTTAGTGTATTAACATCTCTGTTAGACTTCTCATGATTTTCTTCCAAACTAAAGGAGTATTTCCATTTCATATATTCATGTATCACAAAGTGCATTAAAAATCAAGCAGTTGTTTGCAGTTCATTGCATAAGAAACACTCAGGATAGTGTGTTGGTAAATGTTCAACAACTGTATCTGGAAGAAATATTTCTAATATTTGTTAATTTCTTGTTGTAGTAGTATAAATAACCCCACCACAGTTAATTTAAAGCTACTAATGATTAACCAACCAGACTGCAAAATTCCTGAAGATGTAGCAATTGGCTCAAGAAATAAATAAAAATAAGCCAGCTCCAACACATCATTGTTTATTAAGGGGCCATCTGCACGTGCTAGAGAGCTAGGTACTCCAGAAATAATGAAAGCATCAATAGTTACCAATTCTAAAATGATGTCAACACTGTATCTGTGAAGGTGAGCCACTGGACCAAGGTGGGACTAGTGGTTGCACACATACCCAAAACAGGCACAGAACTGAGAGAGAGAAGGGATTCCATGTCTTTACTCTAGCCTCATTTAATATCAACATGAACTCAAAAATAAATAGGTAGATCTTCTTTAGGAAGATCAGCAGGTATATGATACCTTATCCTACACAGTATCTTAACATTGAGCTATAAAATAATTAAATATATTGAAAACATACAAAAAATCAGAGTAACTATGCTTCAGTCTTATGGAGAACTGGTAAATGTAACAAAGTCATATAAAAATGTAAAGCAAAAGCTTGCTTTCCTTATCATAGTGTGCATAAATGGGATAGTTTATTTATGATGAAATTTCAAATATTAATTTTAGGGAAAAGAGATTTTGCAAATATGAATTTGCAAATCATTTCAAAATGAAAGTCACACCATATTGTATCCACAGGCCATGTAACTAATGATCAATCCCCTAAAGAAACCTAAGTCAGCTTCAAGTTACATCTACAATCAGTTATACTGTCTACAATTCTGTCCCATACATACTTGCCTACCTGTGAATATTTTCAGCATGTAGCTGAATAACTGAACTCCTAAAGCTCTTATTCCACTAACACTACTATCTATCTCATGGATAAAGTTGTCTCCCTCTGATTTTGGCAATTGCTGAAGTTAATTTGCTAGCTTGATGGCTCCATTCAACACATTGTTCTAGATTTGTGATAATAATTAACCAGTGTACTTTTTATACCCTAGAATTAATGTATAAGTGAGTGTCTAGTTCAGATGTAGATTTACTGTATTGGGGATTCTAAAAAATGAAGAACTTAGAACTTGCTTCAAAAATAAAAAGTAAAATAGGGCCAGGGGTCTAGCTCCGAGGTAGAATGTCCCTGAGTCCCCAGTAACACACACGCACACACACACACACACACACACACACACACACACACACACACAGAAGCCAGACTTGGTGCACACCTGTAATACCAGTACTTGGGAGGCTTAGACAAGAGAATCACAGGTTCAAGATCAGTGCACAGTAACTTAGCAAGACTGTTTCAAAATTTTAAAAAGTAAAAGAAATGGGGGTATAGCTCAGTGGTAGAATGCCCCTGAGTTCAATCTCCAGTACCACAAAAA